>CM031951.1:41600994-41638494 GCA_018749465.1 Paracanthobrama guichenoti | reverse complement strand
CCAAACTTTACACTTGGCACAATGCAGTCAGGCAAGTACTGTTCTCCGGTAACCGGCAAATCCAGACCCATCCATTGGATTGCCAAACAGAGAAGCGTGATTCGTCACTCCAGAGAACACGTCTCCACTGCTCTAGAGTCCAGTGGCAGGCGTGCTTTACACCACTGCATCCAACGCTTTGCATTGCTCTTGGTGATGTAAGGCTTGGATGCAGCTGCTCGGTCACAGAAACCCATTCCACAAAGCTCTCTACGCACTGTTCTTGAGCTAATCTGAAGGCCATACAAAGTTTGGAGGTCTGTAGCTATTGACTCTGCAGAAATTTAGTGACTTCTGCACACTGTGCACCTCAGCATGCGCTGACCCTGCTCTGTGATTTTGCGTGGCCTACCACTTCGTGGCTGAGTTGTTGTTCCCATTTGCTTCCACTTTGTTATAATACCACTAACAGTTGACAGTGCAATATTTAGTAGTGAGGAAATTTCACAAATTGACTTCTTGCACAGGTGGCAACCTATCACGGTATCACGCTTGAATTCACTGAGCTCCTGAGAGCGACCATTCTTTCACAAATGTTTGTAAAAGCAGTCTGCATGCCTAGGTGCTTGATTTTATACACCTGTGGCCATGAAAGTGATTAGAACTCCAAATCATTGAATTCAGGTGGGGTGTCCCAATACTTTTGGCAATATGTTGACTTGCATTAATAAAGAATTCAGTAGATGTGCGCTATTTTACAGTGGCTTTGAACATGGCACATCTGATCAAAACCTAAAACGCAATAGTTCAGTTGATACTGAGAGTTTGTGTTCTGTATCCACAGGTGGACAGCAGTACAGAATCAGCAGAGGCTGCTTGCGATATCCTGTCTCAGCTGGTGAATTGCTCTCTGAAGACTCTTGGGCTGATCTCCACTGCAAGACCAAGCTTCATGGAGCTACCGAAGGTATCGGGACATGCGCTATGGCTGAGCTATGTGTTAGGATGATGGGGTTGATGTTTCCTGATGTTTGATTGATTCCTCTTTTCAGTCCCACTTCATCTCTGCACTAACCGTGGTGTTTGTCAACTCCAAGTCTCTTTCGTCTCTGAAAATTGATGACACACCAGTGGATGATCCTTCACTCAAGGTCCTGGTGGCCAACAACAGTGATACACTCAAGCTGTTAAAGATGAGCAGCTGCCCTCATGTTTCTCCTGCAGGTATGACATGTTGTTATTTGAGGGACTGTGATTCTAGCAAAGGGGTTCTCAACTCTGGCCCTCGGGATCCACTTTCCCGAGTTTAGCTCAAACCTTGATCAAACTCACCTGCCTGTAACGATTCAGTTGCTGTATCCCAATTCGCATACTTATAAGTGTTAATTTTGACAGACATTTTTTATTTAGTCTTAGTCTTCGTCTTCAGACGAAAATGCTTATTAGTCTTAGTCACATTTTAGTCTAGTTTTAGTCGACGATAAGTCATTACCTTTTTTTGTCAAGTTTTAGTCAGTACTTTTAGTCAAACTGCCGTTACCAACAATAATTTTAGTAGCTTTTTTATATATAGTCTTTAGACAAAAATGGTCATTAATTTTTCTCTATTTAGACCAATTCACTTAAGCTTATGCAAAATTTAAATCAGGCTGTATTGAAATTACACTCTTAGTAGTAGCACTTATGCAATGCTACATATCCCTTTACCACTTAAGGGTGAGTAAATTATGATAGATTTTTCATTTTGGTGTGAACTATACCTTTAAGACCTCATTAATAGCCTACCAGGATCCCATATATAGCCTACAACTACACATGCTTAAACTGTTAACGTTTATTTAAGATACAAATGACTAAGTTTTACGAGGACACTCGCAAAGACGGGGATTTTGACACATACTGTGTGTATTTGAACATTCAAGCACAAGGCACGAAATGGAGCTTAAGTTTAGGCGCTGTATGAGGTGCGTGTGTATCAGGTTTAACTTTAACGCTGATTTACCTAAATTAATTCTCCCTTGCTGCTTAATGTGTCTGAATGGTTTGCTTTAAAAGCGTTTAAATGATACGTTTACATGATGACGGCGCAACACGATTGAAATATTTCAGCCGGGCTATTGCCCACGCCTTAAGCTAATATAAAGGCTAAAGTTTGTATGAGTATGTTTCTATTCAAACTAACCTAAAATCGGTGGGGACGATGACACTGTGTTTTTATCTGCTTCATGTGCCCGTCAGCTTGCTGTTCCACTCCATAACTTCCACTCCTTCAACCACTTTAGTAAAATGACCTGTTGGCTGGGGATTTTACTGACTAACTATCTCTGCTCTTTGTTCTTTTAAGTGTTTCCTTTTTTGAATTTTTATTTTTTAGAATAGCTGACATTTATACCTATCGAAGATCCTTTGCGTGACCATTTTCAGATTAGTCTACGCTAGAATGCTGCGTTGCAGCGAGCTAGTTCGAGTTTTGGTAGCCTAGACTACCCGTACCTGTGACGTCAGATGCCGCTGCGGCTGTCTGAGATTAGATTATGCAAACGCCCTCATTGACGGACGCACATTTTTGAAAGACAGCATAGGAAGAGAGCATGTATTTTTAATGTCCGATATTCCTCTAATAACATTCTAGTCCCGTCTCGTCTTGTTAACAAAGAAACAGCATACGTTTCGTCATAGTTTTTATCATCAGATATTAGTTTAGCTTGTCAACGTCTTGTTTTAGTCACAGAAAAAGTGGGAGTTGACGAATATTTTTCGTCATCGTCTTCGTTAACGAAATTAACACTGATACTTATACTATGAACTAAAAGTACTTTTAAGTGTGTAGCAGAAGAGTATGCAAGCTTTGGGACATAATACTTCGTCATCTTTAACGGACAGCTCTGTCACAGTTACATGCATCCTGTCACCATTTAAACTGCCCTGTCAATCATCTCACAGTTAAATCTTCCACATTCAATTTAATAAAATGTCCTACCTTATTGGAGAGAAATGTAGTAGCACGTTAATCTGCCATTCGTGGGTCTTTTAAGGGTTACTTCAGCGTTTAGCATTAAGCTTTGTATCAGTAGAAACCCGGTAGTATATTAGAAGGATCGTGCTCCCCCACCCCCACCCCACCCCCATATCCCCTGAGACGAGAGATTTATGTATTTTATGTCTGGGAAAAAAAGCCTCCGGTGATGCAAATATCGTCATTTTACTAGACTAGAGGCTAGAGACTACAGCCAGTAGTAAGAGTTAGTTCCGCATGTTTTCAACCTGCCCATAGGGGTGGGATCTCACTCACAGAATGTAAATGCGCACGGCCGTGGCTCGGGCAATGGGCATTCATAATGCAGCGGTCGGAGCAATGCGAGTGTTTTCAATTAATTCCTATGAAAGTTAAGCTTCCATAGGCATGAACTGAAAACGTGTGAATGAATGCCGGGCGGCCGTGTTTTAGTTTCGGTTTTGAATTAGCACCAGTTCGGGGGCGGGTTACTTGAATTGTGGGTTCATTAGCCTGTTATTCTTAATGAAAAACACAACAACAAAACGGTACAATGACAAACTCATTTAAATAGGAGCTTTTACATTTAACTTTGAAACCAAATCTTCCACGATTATCTTGTCTGTCAGCTGTTTGCTCTCATGATTGAGATCTGACCTGTGGCACTCTTGTGGGCAAGTGATGTAACCGGTAGCTGTGGCTTTGGTAGTGGCCTCGTAGGGCAGCAAAGCAAGTGCATTATGGGAGTTGTTGTCTTTCATTCACATGAGCCAAAAATACATTTTCTGGCTTTTCTCAGTCTAGAAGGCACCAAATTCTAAAATAATTTCACATTTCTACTACATAAATGACCCAATTTAAATACACATTCATCTTCCCAGCACTGAAGTACCCCTTTAATGCAGAGACTCACCTCAAGTGTTTGCAATTTAAATATAATGATGCATTTAAAGTTAATGGCTAATGTATCATTACAAAAGTTCACAATGCTGTTGCAGATGAAATGTAATGTGGAAAATATTAAATAAATATATTTTCGTCAGGTTAGATACTGATAATTATTCACTCAAACCCCTTTACCTAAACCTCTCTTAACCGTCAGACTCACACATCCGTCATGTTTGTAGTTTTTAACACTTTATCTGTGTTTGTAGTACTAATCAAATCCTCGTCCAGCTCGCAGTGGGTTGTGGGCAATATTAGCCATTAGAGTGTGCATCGATCTACACTTTGAATTTTAACCGGAAACCTCTGTAGGACAGGCCCTTCAGGAGCAGGATTGGACACCCCTGTAGTAGACCTTCCGGGTATCTTTGGAATACTCATTTCAATATTCTACGATTTGGGACGTATTCGTTCTATTTTTTAATACAATTTAGGACGAATAGTATGTGAATTGGGACGTGGGGAAAGTGGACCTTGAGGGCCAGAGTTGAGAACCCCTGTTTTAGCATGTTGGCAAGTTCATGAAATATACTCATCACCAGTTTCAATAGCTTGAAACTATTTGAAAAGTTAATTATTAATATCAGTGGTAACCAATTAAATTAAAATATAGTATGTAGTAAATATTTTCAAGTAAATTTAGATATTTAGCATGTTTTTGAATTAATAATTCATTCAAAAAATAAAGGTGAATAATGCCTAACACTTACAAAAACTACAAGCAATAGAAGATTAATACAAATAAACAGTGACTGGAATCTAACAGCAGTATTAAGTAGTGCTGGGCGGTAAACCGGTTCATCCGGTATACCAGTTTCAATTTTGCGAACAATATGTATTTTTCGAATTACGCCATACTGGTACGTAACAAACAATTTCTGTATCTATTCAATGGCCAATAGATAGTAGTGTGTATTGAGACTGAGGGGACCTCTATTAATTGCATAACCTTCTTGCTAATGGTTATAACTTTTATAATTTTATATCACAACAATTTTGAAATTGGAGAAACAACAGTTAAAAAAAATACTACAGAAGTCATTGGGGCCATTCTACGGTTTGATTCATACAGGTTTGAGGGTGAGTAAATTATGACCAAATTTTCATTTTTGGGTGAACTATCACTTTAAGCACACATTAATGTCCTTTAATGACCAATTAATAATAAATCAAAACAATTGTATGTTAAGAATTATTAACTAACTGTGTGTAATTGACAGCCAAAGGAATATGACTCAGCCAGAGGGATAGCACACACAAGTGCCGTTGCGCATATGCGGAAACAAAAAACATGCTAAGAATTCAGATTTTCGGAATCGTTGAAGAGAAACGCGACGCATCTGAGAATCTAATTTTGTTAGACGTTAGTCAGACTGTATTATTTGTAGTGTTTTGTGCAGGTGAAATTCATCAGTCTTCTGTTTTTTTGCAGGTATTCTGTGTGTTGCTGATCAGTGTCATGGTCTGAGAGAACTGGCTCTGAACTATCACTTACTGAGCGATGAGCTCCTTCTGGCGCTTTCTTCAGAGAAACACGTGCACCTCGAGCACCTTCGCATAGACGTGGTAAGCGAGAACCCTGGTCAGCAGTTCCACACCATCAAGAAGAGCAGCTGGGACGCCATGGTGCGCCATTCCCCAAAGTTCAGCCTGGTCATGTACTTCTTCCTGTACGAGGATGAGTTCGGCCCCTTTTTTCGCGACGAGATCCCTGTTACGCACCTCTACTTTGGCCGCTCAGTCAGCAAGGAGGTCCTCGGCCGCGTCGGCATGAACTGCCCTCGGCTGGTGGAGCTGGTGGTGTGCGCCAACGGTCTGCGGCCGTTAGACGAGGAGCTGATTCGTATTGCAGAGCGCTGCCAGCACCTGTCAGCCATTGGACTGGGCGAGTGCGAGGTCTCCTGCAGTGCTTTTGTGGAGTTTGTGAAGATGTGTGGCCGCCGCCTCTCTCAGCTGTCTATCATGGAGGAGGTGCTCATCCCAGACCACAAATACAGCCTGGATGAGATCCACTGGGAAGTTTCCAAGCACCTGGGTCGTGTTTGGTTTCCAGATATGATGCCCACCTGGTAAAATACACATAAAAAGTACTCCTAAGCCTTTGGTGATATGGGCTTTTTATGTGGTCTTCAATTAATTCAACAAGGTTCGGTTTTAGATTTGATTTGAGATGTAAATTCCCTCAGTGTTCATAATGAATGTGGACCGTTGTATTAAAGGGATAGTTCACCCAAAAATTGTCATCATTTACTCACCCTCAAGTCATTTCAAGTCTATATGATCTCATTTTCATTTGTGGGCCATAAATTATTTATTTTTTTTTAACTTAAATTTTTTTTTTGACAACACACATGCTCACACACATACTTACACATGCACGCACGCACGCACGCACGCACGCACACACACACACACACACACACTTACTTCCATATCCATATAATATATGTTCCACAGAATAAAGAGGGTGACCATATTTGTGGGAAATATCCCTTTAATGTCATGTTGTGGCAAATCTACATTTAAATGAATCTTACAAAAGCTTATTCAGGTCATATTTAACCCTAAAATTAAAATATATAATAATTATATTTGATTATATTTTGCATCAAAAAGAAATTACACCCATTTTAGGACCATTACGATTTTTTTCTATGTGAAAATTTGTGGCGTCTCTTTGTCTTTGAGTTATTATTTGACTTATTAATCCCATCTCATTACAGTAATAAGTATTTTCTTTTATAGTTCTATTATTGTTAAATCAGCATAAAGGCAGTACAACAACATACTTTCATGATCTATAACTATTTTACAATTTCTTTTTCTCCTGCATTATGGTAATGACAATGTTATTGTAAGGCACAATACAAAAATAATATGTAATGGTCCTAAGGAAAATTGCTTATTCATGAAAAAATATTTTTGTATTTCTTTCATTTGGGGGTATAACATAACCTGGACATTTTGTAACATTTACAAATAGAGCATCGCTGTACACATCATACCATGTATATATGTTACATTTTCAGATTATTTTGCTAAATGTGTGTTGTTTATTTAGAAAGGAAACTGAAAGCTGTTTTATTTAGATCAGCTTCTAGTCATATGCAGATATTCATTATTCATGTTATGGGCTCTCGGACTTTGTTGATGTTTTCAGCAGATGCTCATCTGCTTCTCCACTTCACGTCTGCATAATTCACTTTGCCCTGCTGTGTATTTGTGTGGATGGCTGTTTTCAGTGGCTCAAAAATGTGCTGTAAATGGTGGATATGTTAAATAATTTTTCCATTAGAGAACAAACAGTGATATTTAGTTATAAATATAAGCTAGAAATTCATTTATCCAGACATCGGTTTCCCAAACTGCTTGTCCAATCAATGTACGGTGACAGGAATGTTGGAGCCTATCCCAGTGGCTCAGGCTGTAATCACATTTATGATTCTATTGGTCAAGTGGTTTGTGTAGTTAGTTGAACCAGGTCTCACTAGGAATCTTCAGCATCACCTCCTAGTTGCATAACACTTCAGTGAGAGTGGTTTCCCCTCACCAACTAGTGGCCTCTCACTGCCCAGTTCACCAACACAAGTTCAAGGTTAAAGAGTAGTGCACAGCCGTCTGGCTTGTAAACAGTAAGTGCTCACTTGAAAGTGTGCTGATTTGGTGTATGTAGCTGTATTTTGTGTGATTTAAACATTTTGTAATACATTTGGTATTACAGTGCTTTTGTACAAAAATGTATAGTAAATAATATGCACCTTATACATACCAAATGTAAAGATTTCTTTCGAGTGGTTTAAGCAAGTACAAAATAAGTAGTTGCTCATATTATGGTGTAACAGGGAAGAGGGTGCAGAATAATACAACTGCATATTTTCAAGGTCTTGGGTATGTTGGTGTAGGTAAGACGGGAAAGAAATGAAAGGGTCAGTGTTTGGCTCACAGAACACTTGTGTCCTCAAATTTGGAAAGAGATCGTAAAAGAATTTTAGGGTTACAATGAACCGTTGATTGGTTTTTATTGGATTGCATGAAGAATGTTGCGACATGACAATGACAAACTGAATGGGATACAACCAGATAATGAATGAATGCATTTCAGACGTGGCTGCGTTAAAAAGCGCCCCTTCGATTCAGTTCAATATGATTCAGTATTGGAGTGAAGCAGCGAAAAAATTTCCTTTAATAAGGAAGTCCCATGTTTCTGTATATAAAATGCTGTGTTTTTGATATAAATAGAAATACTTATGTATACTTCTGTGGAGGTTCGAAGTGTTTCTGTGCTGATCTCTTTCAGATGAGTGGGAATTATTCCTTGATGGATCTTTGTACCCTTGTGATTAGTTGATCAGTGTAATTTATTGATATGCTTTTTTTGTATTAATCTGCTTTTAGTTTAACTTTGAGTGAGATGCTCCATGTTGATTTATATGCATATTATATAATTTATATAAAGTCAATAGCATGTAAGTTTTCCATGTTACCCAGAATTAAAGCTGTATTAGATTTTGTAAATTGTAGCATCTAAATTAAGAAAACTAAGATTCCAAAACATTCTTGAAAATAAAAGGAAGCTACAGCCCGGTAGTTCACATACAACTTAGTTATATCATTAAAATAACTGAGCTAAGCTTTAATCAGTGCATATCTTACCTTTTGAACTCGTTTTGCTAGACGTGACTTAGTGAAAGTGCATGCAGAAGAGCATTACATCAACTTATACATGTATAAACAGCATCAAACCAAGTGCTCATTTTTTTCTGAAGCAAGTGAGCATATTGCTTGTATTGCTAATATGAAAGCATCATTTCTTTTGTTGTAAAAACACGATTATAACATTGTCTTTTGTTGAAATAAATAAGGGCAAATAAACATTTGTGCAGACATTGTGTGAATGTTTTACAAATCATTTACATTAAGGCAACAATATTGCATATAAACATAAGTGTTGTACAACATCATATAAACATTACATCTTTTTATGCATTAGTACAAATGAACACAAATTATCATCCGGATTGGAAGTAGAAAATTAAAGTCATTTTATTTAGTATTAAAATGTGGTCATTATGGAAAAGGAATCTCCTCATAGGTTATTTGTAAGTAAGGATATTTCATCGGCAGCTTCCAATATTCAGAGTTGTAGTAGAAATAGAAGGTCTTCTCTAGGATCATCTTTTCATAAGCCTCCAACAGGCTCATTATCATTTCTATCACTGACTGGTGAGAGCGAAACAAGTGATAGAACTTCTTCATGTCCGTGGCAAGATCTTTCGTAGAAGACTGTTGAAAGATGGTGTCGTCTCCCAAATAGAGAGGCTCTGCGCTGTACAGATAGATCTTTGTGTAACTGGTTGGAGTTTGGCTCAGCAGTTGGGCACCCAGCTCCATTAATTTCTTATACGTGCGGTGCACAAACTGAGAACAATCGTAGGACTCGAACCATGTTGTGGCATTGGCATCAGGCTCTGACTTTACCGTCCAAGTCTCGTAATACACACCCGTTTCATTGTCCTTCTGAACCCACAGGGCCATCTCATTAAACATCTCACCTAACAAAACAAAAATATATGAGAAACAGCATAAATGAGGGACATGAGGCGATGAGGGACAGTGTGAGAGCTTCAGGCTGCTACGATATTCGTACATTCATTGTTTACGATAGTTAATCTGTTGTTTTATTATTCTGATAATGTAAATTCAACACCAATGTAATGTTATCTAGCTAGATGACATAAATGTAGTTTTGTCAGTAATGTTTTAATAATGTTTTATACCGATTTGGAGTTGGGGAAAGGTTTATTTGAATGTACGTTTTTTTGTTTTTTGTTTGTTTAAACGCGTTTAAAAAAAAAAAAACTGGCCCAACTAAAGGGACATGTTGATTTGGGGGAGATGGAGGAAAAAAATATGGAAATACTTTTGCTTTCTTTTAAAACATGTTTTACGATCCCCTGAGAAACTTTACATTCACTCGCAAAAAGTTCCTTGTGAGCGAACGCAAAGGTTCTCGGAGGAACGCTAAAGTTTTGTTAAAGCTTTGCTAAAGCTTTGAATTATATTTTTTCCCTCCCATCTCATATTTTTCCCACCATGTCCCTTTAGGGGCTCCATAGCCATATATTGCTTAGTCCTGAAATAAAAATAAACCTAATTATAAATTACAAAGTTTTAGATCAGTAAGATTTTTATGTTTTTAAAATAAGTCTCTTCTGCTAAACAAGGCTGCATTTATTTGATCCAAAATACAGCAAAAATAGTAATATTATGAAATATTTTTTTACAATTTAAAATAACTGTTTTCTATTTTAATATATTTTTAAATGTATTCCTGTTGTGCAAAGCTGAATTTTCAGCATCATTACTCCAGTCTTCAACGTCACATGATCCTTCAGAAATCATTGTAATATGATGATTTGCTGCTCAATAAACATTTATTATTATTATCAATGCTGAATAAATTCAGGATTCTTTGATGAATAGAAAGTTCAAACGAACCGCATTTATCTGGAATAGTAATCTTTTGTAATATTATTAAAGTCTTTACTGTCACTTTTGTTGAATAAAAGTATTAATTTCTTACTGACCCCAAACTTTTAAACGGTAGTTTACAAAAGCTTTCCATTTCAGATTAATGCTGTTCTTTTGAACTTTCTATTCATTAAAGAATACTGGAAAAAATTCAACATTGATAAACATAAATGTTTTTTGAGCAGCAAATCATCATAATAGAATGATTTCTGAAGGTGACACTGAAGTCTGGAGTAATGATGCTGAAAATTCAGCTTTGCATCACAGGAATAAATTACATTTTACTATATATTCAAATAGAACCCAGTTATTTTGAATTGTAATAATATTTCACACTATTACGGGTTTTGCTGTATTTTAGATTAAATAAATGCAGCCTTGGCGAGTAGAAGAGGCTTAATATATATTACAAACTTACCTGAAATTTCTCCTATTTTCTCCAAAGTCCCATTCTGCTTCCAGTGCATGTCGTCTATGCCCTCGTAAAAGCACGCGGCTCCCTGGTTACACCAGAATGGAGCACTCACACCCTCTCTTTCATGAGGAAAAGTGCAATTTCCAAGCTGAAACAGCTCGTACCACTCCATGGTGAAGTTTCTCCCAGTTTTTGCGCTTCCAAAGCCAATGGCATCATGCATGATATGCTGAGGTGCAAAACTCTTGATTAGACTCCACTGAAATCTTAAAAACTCTTAAAGAAAAGAGGCCTGCTATTCAATGCATGCACTTACAAACTTTCCCAAGACATCACCATATTTGAACTCCCACACAGGAGTCTGAAGTCTGAACACCGAGATGATGTCGTAGTCTCCCATGACAGGTATGCGACCGTCTGGATCTCCAGTGGGGCAGAATGGGTATAAAGCCTGGCAGTAGGGATCAACATCTGGACGTCTGTCAAGTCGCCTAGAAATTGATATGACATTGCTTTACATTTGATTTGCAGCAAATAGGTTTGGCCAACCTGGTGGATGTCACATAATGTAATTAATATTCATGAGCATAAAATTGTGAAGTAGTTTATTTCTTAAGCATCTGGCTTGCTTAATTGGAAACACAGATAGATTTTTTTTTTTTTTTTTTTATGATTGCAAAGAGTACAGAGATAACATTAATGATATACAAATTTGAATATATTGTTGATACATTTTATGTATTGTATACAATGTCATCTGAACACAGGAGAAAAAAAGTTAACAATATTAATGATTTAAATGCACTGACACTATTGGATGACATTGTTTTCTGAAGAACTGCTTTATAGATTAAATTAATTTAATAATTGATGATCTTTACAAACAGAACTGAACACTGATGCTGAACAATGATACCATTTTCTTTTTTCGAGCTGTTGTATAGCCGAAATGAACTCTGTTTGCTGTTATCAGTGTGAAGTTGCTTTGAAACAATCTATGTTGTATAAAGCGCAATATATAAATAAAGATGACTAGACTTGACTAAGAAGTCATTAGTTCAAATATTCTGATTAATGTATATTTGCTGTATATAATGTATATTTTCATTTTAATATGTAAATGTTCATATTCCACTGATAATTTAAGTTAACACTGCCAACACGTCTCTTCATTGTACATATAAAGTGACAATAATAAGTTACTTTTATACACTTGATTTTATCTTCCTCTACATGCATTCCACTTTCATTTGCACATAACTGTTTATAGCATTAGGGCATTCATACACATCCATTTAAATAAATAGCATATCTGTACATACATAGCTAGTTCTGTATATTTTGAATTTGTATTACTGTATTGCCTTTTTATTCTTGTGTCTCTTATCCCTTGTCTGTACTTGTTCTGCACTGGAAGCTCCTGTCACCAAGACAAATCCCTTACTCGGCTTAAAGCTCCTTCTGACTCTGAAGACATTAAACCAATAAACCATCGTGCAAAGTAACTTGAAAACAGTCGACTGAAGACGAACCAATATAAACAGCAACATTACTGACAGTGTAATTGAGCTGAAGTGTAACTTACAGTGTGGCTGCAACTTACTTGTAAGGCACTGGCCAGACCTGCTTCCCACTGACCCTAGAAACGACCAGTCCCACAGTCCAACAGTGAAGCAGCGAGTAAATGAAGTGAACGGAATACTTCATCTCAGCACGGGGCAGGGCAGGCTCGCAAAAAAACTAATGTGAGCTGTCTTTCTTGCAGCTGTGTATATTGTTTTGTCTCACATCCTTATTTTGGAGAACAGTAATCACGTGACAGACTAAATTGAGTCAACTGGTCAGTCACGAGTTTTTTTTTTTAAATTTTTATTTTTTTCCTGTCAAAATAAAAGTCCTCTTCAATACTACACGATATAATACTAAATACTACATTTTGATCACAACAAAAATTAAAATAAAACCATTCACTAAAATCAAACATAGACATCGTCTCAGCCAATTTCAACAAAAAAATCTCAATTCTTAACAGCTCAGATTTCTTTACCTGCTTGTGTAAGTTTTTGGAATAACACATTTAATGATATAATAATGGGAGATTCAGCATTTTTAATCTAATAAAATTGTCGAAGTCTCTATTAAAATTATTCACAGTTGTTACCCAGTTAATTATAAACTTGCTAAAGTTAATAATTGTATAGTGTGCCATGTGCTCCTTTTTGTGATCAGTTTGATCACAAAAGGCTTTATAGATTAAATTAATTTAATAATTGATGATCTTTACAAACAGAACTGAACACTGATGCCATGTGCCAATGATACCATTTTCTTTTCGAGCTGTTGTATAGCCGAAATTAACTCTGTTTGCTGTTATCACTGTGAAGTTGCTTTGAAACAATCTATGTTGTATATTAGTAAGCGTGGCCGTTCTTGTGGCAAAAGTCGCTTTGCGCATATGTGTCTCACGCCAGCGGCGTTGCTATGGTAACAGTAAACATCCTTGAACTGAAGCTTTTCCTTTTGGGATTGTTCTCTATTATCTGTTCATTAAACTCAAGTTTATCATGTCAGACGTTGGCTCTGAAGATTTTGACGACGAGCAAGTCTCTCTGGGGGTAAATAATTGTTAAAGTTTATGTTCAATTCGCAGTGCGTTCACAGTAGAGGTGACAGTAATACCATGTGTTGAAGGAATATGAGGGAGACAGAAATGAAGAGGGAGAGAGACATGGACAGGGCAAAGCTGTCCTGCCTAATGGAGACACTTACCAAGGAGCATATGAAAACGGCAAGAGATCTGGCCAGGTCATTTTACTCACAGTATTACTATGCACAAAACACTTTTTATTATAATTTTATTTTGAGGTTTCTGTCATAAACAATGGAAACCTATGATAAACTTTTTGTTGTCTGTATATCAGGGGACATATAAGTTCAAGAATGGGGCCAGATACATTGGAGAATGGTACATGAATTTAAAACATGGACAAGGCCTATTTTATTACCCAGATGGCTCCAAATATGAAGGTAAATCTACAATATCTCAAGTATATCAGTACAGTATGATTTTGGTTCAGTTTGATAACACTAACATCATGAACTAACAGTGATACTTTACACAGAGTTCAGACAAAGTTGTTATTGTTTAAAAACCTAGAAACTAAAAGTATTAAAAAAAAAAAATTGTGTTCATTGAAATACAGCTAAAATTACTTAGCCTACTGTAATAAAACCTGAAGAGAGAAATAAATGAAAACTATTTAGAAATAGTTTTAGAAAAACAAATAAAACTGACAACAGCACTTAGCAAAATGACTAAAAATTAAACAAATTAAAATGAATGCTGAAAATATGAACACAAATCAAAATAATTCAAATAAATTCAATTATAATTCAAAATATTAATACAACTATAATAGTATACACAGACCAGGCATAACATTATGATCGGTGACAGGTGAAGCAAATAACACTTATCTCTTCATCACGGCACCTGTTAGTGGGTGGGATATGTTAGGCAGCAAGTAAACATTTTGTCCTCAAAGCTGATGTGTTAGAAGCAGGAGAAATGGGCAAGCGTAAGGATTTGAGCGAGTTTGACAAGGGCCAAATTGTGATGGCTAGACGACTGGGTTAGAGCATCTCCAAAACTGCAGCTCTTGTGAGGTGTTCCTGGTCTGCAGTGGTCAGTATCTATCAAAAGTGGTCCAAGGAAGGAAGGAACCGGTGACAGGAAGTGGTAAACCGGTGACAGGGTCATGGCCTCACTGATGCACGTGGGCCCGTGTGATCCGGCAGATGAGCTACTTAGCTCAAATTGGTCAATAAGTTAATGCTGGTTCTGATAGAAAGATGTAAGAATACACACAGTGCACCGCAGGGTGTTGTGTATGGGGCTGCATAGCTGCAGAGAAGTCAGGGTGCCACCGAAAGCACCAATAGTGGGCACGTGAGCATCAGAACTAAACCACAAAGCAATGGAAGAAGGTGGCCTGGTCTGATGAATCACGTGGATGGCCGGGGGCCAGTGGAGGCAGTGTGATGCTTTGGGCAATGTCTGCTGGGAAACCTTGGGTGCTGCCATTCATGTGGATGTCACTTTGACATGTACCACCTACCACCATTGTTACAGACCATGTACACCCTTTCATGGAAACAGTATTCCCTGGTGGCTGTGGCCTCTTTCAGCAGGATAATGTGCCCTGCCACAAAGCAAAAATGCACACCTTGAGGGGTCTAGTAGAGTCCATGCCTCGATGGGTCAGGGCTGTTTTGGCAGCAAAAGGAGGACAAACACAATATTGGGAAGTCATAATGGTCGTAATGTTATGCCTGATCAGTGTATAAATAATACTAAAAATTTACTAAAATAACACTGCTTTTACAGTACTTATTAATCTTAATGTTAATTACTACATACATTTTATCACTGTGTGAATAAACATTAGTTAATTTATAGTAAACAAACATGAATTAACAATGAACAATAGTATATATTTTAGTGCTGTCAAATCGATTAAATCACATCTAACATAAACGTTTGTAAATATATATGTATGTATGCATGTATGCATGTATGTGGTTAATCACAAGGATGAACATTCTGGAATTTAATTAGTAGTCGCTGACTTTTTGAGCCAGGCTTTTTTCCTCCCCCGACTGTAGTCTAAACTACAGATTCACTTGTGATATTTCTTCCTCTTCCTCAGGAAGCTGGGTGGATGACCAGCGGCAGGGTCATGGTGTTTACACATACCCCAATGGAGACACATATGATGGTGAATGGCTACACCATCAAAGGTATCTAATCCAGTAATCTATTGAATCTATTAATATTAGTTGTAACAGTATTCATAGCATCTTCAGTTCAGCTAAAAATTAATGGCAAAACATGCTTATTAATAAATGTAAGTAACTGACTCTCGGTTTTTTTTTCCTTTTTTTTTTTTTTTTTTTTTTTTTTTTTTTTCTCTTAGACATGGACAGGGTACATACACATATCATGACACAGGTTCTCAGTACATGGGCACATGGATCATGGGTAAAATGGAGTCGGCCGGGGAGCTTATCCATCTGAACCACAGATATAAAGGCAACTTTGTCAATAATAATGTAAGTAATTCTCTATCCTTGTGGTTCTGAGTTGGTGGATAGTAGAAAATGGTTTGTAGATCTGTTCAAATTGGGTTGCGGAGAGCAGGGGCAGAAACTGTGCTACATGCAATAATAAAAAGCAGCTATCTGTATAGGAAGAATAGCAAAATAAACAGACCTGTCGACCTCAAAAGCTGTGCATCCTGAGGCAAAATCAGTTGAGAGCCACTATGTTGTACTATGTTGCTATCAGGGTTCCTCAGATTTGGTCCTAGATTTGGTCCTGCACTCCCCTGCCTCTTGATTAGGACTGCTTGCAGACTTTTGTCAGACACACCTGAACAAGCTGATCAAGGTCTTTAGAGTTATTAGAAAATTGCAGATTGATTAGGATCTGCAGGACATCTAAACTGCAGGACAGTGTCCCTCCAGGGCCAGATTTCAGAAATCTTGCGCTATATTATCTGCAGCCTTTAATATAACTAGATAGCTGCACTTCTCTCATACAGTGATCACTTATTTCTTACAAGTTATTGTCTTGTAATTGTTATTTTCTAGCCCTTTGGTCCAGGGAAGTATGTGTTTGACATTGGATGTGAGCAGCATGGAGAGTATATCCAGATAGATCAGGTATGTCTATTTAATGTTTTACAAGATGTCTTTAATGTCATGAGAATGTATTTTAGATAGCATGATCACATAAATCTGCAGAAACTGTTTACTCTCTTTGTTCTCAGCCTTACCAGTGTTTTCTTGTTATTTGGCTTGTTAAGATAATTGTTTTAAATACCCTTGTGAAAAAGAAGTGTGCTTATTTTGTATTGAATGAGAATGTGTAGTGTCCTTAATATTTTTTTTATATTTTTAAAAACTGTACATGCAGATATATTAATGAAATATGAGGACACTTAAGTGGACTGCATCCATGGGCTGTGTCCGAAATTGTAAACTCTCTTGAGTTGGTACTTATTTTTAAATAAGTACACTCTAAAAAATGCTGGGTTAAAAACAACCCAAGATGGGTTGAAAATGGACTAACCCAGCGATTGGGTTGTTTTAACCCAGCGACATTTAAGCAAACATTTAACCCAAACGCTGGGTTAAAACAACCCATTTATTGGGTTAAAACAACCCATTTTTTAGAGTGTACTTACTTTGCGAGTGCTAAATAAAAGTATGTTCTATATAGTATAAGTGTGTGTAGTGTAATTCGGATGTACTACATTTGCCATGTTGTCATTTTCATGTGACTTACATGATGGCATCAGTTGCGTCAATTCACTGCTATTCCCAAATGCTCTCCTGAGGCCTCATGGGATAGTAAAGTGTCCATTGTATGCACGCGGATGTCCTATTACATCTCGCGGAAGCAGTAGTTCATCCTTTTGGTAGAGTACTTTTGCTTTCTCTTTTATGAGCACTGTGAATTCGGACATACTACTTTGGTCACATGTTTTTCTCCTACTATATAGTAGGGAAGTACGTGATTTCAGATACAGCTTTTGTTTCTTAACACAAGTACATTTCTAAAAAGTGAATTTTTAATAATGTTAAATTAAAAGTTTTACTTTAAAGTACATTTTAAATCATTATGTTTTAATAATCTTTTGTAATGCTTTAAATGAGTACACTTACTTTCATGTGTTGACTAACATACCAAAGCTCATGTAAAGTACTTGATTATAGTTTGAATTGTAGTGCATTAATTACATTTAAAGTTATTAGATTTTTAAATGTACTAAATTGCAACTTCATCATTACAAATGTGTAATGCAGCAGTACACTTTAACCACATTTCAAAGACAATAGAAATAATTATGAAATGACATATAAATAATTCCTTAATTCCTACGTAAGTGGTTAAAAAATCACTCTAAATTTCAGCTAATTGCATTTAATATAAATGTAAGCTATAATGTTTTCATTTAATTTAAATTAATGTGCAATTAAGTATCTTAACATTCACACTTCTTTAAAAGTACTGTGTATTATTTCCATAAAAAGTATGTTAAAGTGTAATTTTTCCCAAACTCTAGCCAGCACTAGTTGAAGAAACCAGTAAGGTTCTCCGCTGCTGTGATCAGATCCTCTCTATTGCCATTTCAACCTTTGGAGATGAGGTTTTATGGCAAACTTCAGATTGTTGCTGTGAACTCTAAACAGTACAGTTTGCCAGTCAACAGAGGATCATGAAGAGAAGTCGTATGCAGTGCCCTTTCCTTAGACTGTAGTCAGTAGTGGAATGCCCTTAAAGCATCGAGTGAAAGAAGCAGTTCACTGGAGTTTCAGAAGTTTTACAGCTTGGAAAGTAAATAAAATCTCAACCCTGCATGTTACAAGCAAATTAACCCTGTGACAACAGAATATGATGCAAATGAATATATAAAAGCATACCACGACTCTAATGTCCATCAGATATGAAGAGTAGGGTACAACAGGAAAAAAAACTATAAAAAAAAATGATTCTCTTCCCAAAACACTAAACAACAAAAAACACCACAGTACTTTCCTAAACACCTGTTTGTATGGCATTTCCATCACAGAATAAAAACTTTTAAAAGATAATTGCGACTTTTTATCTCACAATTGCGAGATATAAAGTCAGAATTGCGTGATATAAACTCAATTCTGACTTTTCTCTGAATTGTGCGATATCCAATTCTGAGGAAAAAATACTGACTTTTTCTCAGAATTGAGTTTATGTCTTGCAATTCTGACTTTATGACACACAACTGTGACTTTATAGCATGCAAAATGTGATTTTATAACACACAACTGCGACTTTATAGCATGCAAAAATAACACACAACTGACTTTATATCACCCAATTCTGACTTTATAACACAATTGCGACTTTATATCTTGCAATTGTGAGATAAAAAGTCACAATTATCTTTTAAAATGTTTTATTCTGTGGCAAAAACAAGCTTCCATACTGTCTCTATGTCAAAGGTTTTTAATTCATGAGGTCATTGCAATTCAGTGAATTATTACAATTATTTAAAAAAATATATATAATTATATAAAAAAATATATTTTAAATTTGTTTTTTTATTGTTATTTTTTACTGTTTACATTTCACACAAATAATTTTGTATAAATTATACCATTTTGATTATCATACATTTTGGGAATTGGGTATATTTATTTGAGCTCTGTTGTTGCTCTGTACCTATAAGAATCATTTAATTAATTTGTGTGAAGCCAAATCATAGTGACAATTTTTGACGGCAGGACAAAGGAGATACAGAGGAAGATGAACCTGCCATAACCACCACCTTGAAGTGGAAACCCAAGGCACTTACTGGGTTTTCTGTTTGGGCAAATGGGAAGGATTCTGCCACCTCAGGTACGTCCATATCCAATTCTAAATGTAAAACATACTGATGTAGGACTGCATTTACACAGTAAAGGCCCATTCACACCAAGAACAATAACTATAATGATAACTACACTCACCAGCCACTTTATTAAGTACACCTGCCTATCACATGGCAGCAACTAACATGATCAAGACAATCTACTGAAGTTCAAACTGAGCATCAGAATGGGGAATAAAGGTGATGTAAGTGACTTTGAATGTGGCTTGGTTGCTGGTGCCAGACGGGCTGGTCTGAGTATTTCAGAAACTGCTGATCTACTGGAATTTTCATGCACAGCTCTACAGTTTACAGAGAATGGCCCGAAATAGAGATAATATCCAGTGAGCAGCAGTTCTATGGCCGAAAATGCCTTGTTGATGCCAGAGGTCAGAGGAGAAAGGCAACAATAACTAAATCACTCATTACAACCGAAGTCTGCAGAAGAGCATCTCAGAATCAGAATTAGAATCAGAATCAGAAAGAGCTTTATTGAAAAGTATGTTTTGGTGACCGAAGAAGCTTCCAGTACACAAACACAACAACAGTACACAGATGGTAAAATAAAAAAATGAAGAATAAAGATACATCCACAATCATCTCCACTGTTTTGAGCATGTTTAACTCCAGGTTGTTATGACTGCATCAGCTGTTCTGGTACGCCATTGTGTATGTGGCCGATGATGATAGTGTTGTCTGCATACTTTGGCAGTCTTTGGCAGTGCAGTTTTATAGGGAGAAGAGCAGTGGTGAGAGAGCACTGATTGTACAGGTGTTGGATGTGAATTTCCCCATTCTCTCTAGCTGTTACCTATCTGTCAGAAAGCTGGTGATCCACTGACAAATAGAGCTAGGAACAGAGAGCTGGGTTAACTTAGTCTGGTGGAGTGCTGGGATGAGGATGTTGAAGGCTGTTGAAGGATGATGTTGAAGGCTGAAGTCCACAAACAGGATCCACGCATAAGTCCTTGGTTTGTCCAGATGTTGCCGTATATATAATGCACAACACGGTGAACCTTGAGGTAGATGGGCTACAGCAGCAAAAGGCCACATTGGGTGCCACTCCCGTTCGCTAAGATCAGGAAACTACAATACATTCAGATGGTAGGGTCAGAATTTGGTGTAAACAACATGAAAGCATGGATCCATCCTGCCTTGTATCAACGGTTCAGGCTGCTGGTGGTGTAATGGTGTGAGGGATATTTTCTTGCCACAATTTGGGCCCCTTAGTACCAATTGAGCATCGTTTAAACATCACGGCCTACCTGAGTATTGTTGCTAAACATGTCCATCCCTTTATGACCACAGTGGTTTTATGGATCTTCTGATGGCTACTATTAGCAGGATAACACGCATGTCACAAAGCTCAAATCATGTCAAAGTGGTTTCTTAAGCATGACAATTGCTTACTGAAACTGGCTCCACAGTCACCAAGTCTCAACCCAAATAGAGCACCTTTGAGATTAAGTGGAACAGGAGATTCGCATGGATGTGCAGCCAACAAATCTGCAGCAACTGCATGATGCTTGTTGAATCTATGCCACAAACAGGCAGTTCTGAAAGTGAAAGGATGTCCAACCCAGTACTAACAAAGTGTACTGTACCTAACGTGGCTGGTGAGGGTATATTAGTATCAACATCAGTGCACAATATTGTTCTGTTTGCTGTATTCTAAGTGTGTGCTGCAGATTTGGCATCTGGTGCTTTAAATGCTTGTGCAGGAGGGATTGTGATTAGCTGTCTTTGTCATTCATCAGCTGGAAAAAAAATTGTTCTGAAAGTGATTCCATTGATATTCCTCTGTGCCGTTATCATTATAGTTGAGGTGTGGGCTCTGTTATTCTTTTATATTTAGAAAGATTTTCAGAACTATATCTTTATTGTTATATTAATCATCTTTGGTGTGAACAGGCCTTAACGCTGTCATTATATAGCATTTGTAGTCACCTTCTCTCACTTTTAAGATTTTTTTTTTTTTGTTACTGACCTATTATATTCACAAATATGTAAATTGAAGAAATTATACAGAGTACATCCTCATTTAAAGGAAGTCCATCAGTCATAAAACAACACCTTTTTACTGCTATTTTACCATTTTAGACATTTCGTCAATAAACATCTTTGAGTCAAAAATTCAGTGAGTTGAACTGAATTGTCTGTGTTTGTTCATTGTAGATAAAGCCGTGGTGGAGGAATGAGAAAGACAGGCCCCCAAAAGATGATAAGAAGAAAGAGGACCTCTAGATAATCATACCTGCACTTATCTGAGACTGTCACTTCTCATGTTTAGGGATAATTAAAAATACTGTAACAAATGCATTGTGAGTTATTGTTGGTAAATGCATTAACTAGTATTAACTAATAGGACCTTTGTTGTATAATGTTACTAAAAAATCTATTTATTTCTGGTTTGGAGGCCCTGGTAACTGAAAAGTGTTATCATTTCAAAAACAGCAGAGGGCGCAATAAACCAGCCAAAAATGACTAGTGTTTACCCAAAAACAATTATGCTGATTTTTTTTTTTTTTTTTTTTTTTTTTTCATTCATTAAAACAAACTAAAGCGAACATTTTGAAGACTTAGATACTTGTTAACAATCACTTTTAAAACTTTCCCAATCTAAAGCATGTTCACATCAGGTGACTTGGGTGATGACACAAATGTGTCAAATATTTCTATGAAGATAAAAAAGACTGAACAACAAATTTGTGTGTGTGGGGGGTGTCTCATCTTGATGGACTGCAGCAGATTTGCCACTTCTTGCTGTTCTTCCACCAATGAATATTCCCATAACATTTGCAGGACCTTTAGGGGAACAATGTTATTTTTTGGCCCTATTTAGGTCCTTCCATCACTTTTACTGAATGCTTTTAGACCATGTTTGAGTGAATCAATGTGCACTGGGCTGCTTTGCAAATGAGGGTCAGTAAAACAGGATTTGCACAAAAGTTGCTTCTCAAAGGTGAATTAAGTTTGTCCAACTTCATATTCAGAACATGCAAGTCCCGCACATTATATTTTATGAATGTACGTTAATCGCCTTTTGTGAGTGTGCTTGTTTGCATGCTGATGGCTATGCACTAGGTGATGTCCTTGACACCAGCAGGGAGTAATACACCAAGTGTAAATAGCAACTATATTCTATTTACACTAAGTGAAAATAACATTTTCTTAGTGATAGATGATATTTACACTAAGTGCAAAAAGCTGTGAAACTGTGCTGTGAAACTGTGAAGCTGTGATACTAAGTGAAAATAGTGATATATTCTATTGACACCATATAAAAGTAGCAGTTCTTTGCAATATGTGTAAATAGTAATTTTTTTGACAGATACATACTACCTTGCACCTCAGTATTGTTGTACATTAACAGGATGCAATAATAACATAGTGTAAATGATTATATTTATTAAAATTATTAAATGGATGCAGCCTTAATGGGACAATAAAAGCCCCCTACACCTAACCCTAACCCCACCCAATAAATACTTTTATTCAAATATTCAAATTATTTGAAACTAATACTTATTCAACATAATTACTGATGATTAAAAAGTAGACATATCTACAAGCAACATCTTGAGTCATAAGCTTCACTAAAGATGTGTTTCACACACTGCTTCCTTGCTCTGTTTCCTGCACCAGCCCGGGGCCAAACACAAAAGCATTATGTGTCATTCTGTTGCCCTTATCATATATCAGTTCTGAAAAACTTGTCTCTTAACCCAATTTAACTAATTCCTCTATCTTTACATGTTTAAATACATTTGTAGGTCATATATTGCTATGCTTTAAAACATTTAAAATTTAAAAAAACAGAAATATCAGTCATCTCACTGTTTGCTTTAATAACACTATCCTGCAACACATACAGAGCTGGTTTGCCAAACTGTCAAACCCATACAATCCTCCCTCTTCTGCCATAACGTGATGTAACAACAAAACCAGCCAATGACAACCTTTTTTATTATTACTAACATTAAAAATGGAAATGATTAGGAAATAAATACAATATGGGGGCTTTAGAATAGGCACATGTGTGTGTAGTTCAGGATTTCAAAGCTTTGTCGATAATAATTTAAGCAGCTTCCTGATCTCATTGTTGTCTTATACAATAGAGGGTGCCAAGGGTGAGGGCAACGCTTGGTCCACTGCATGTGTTCTATCAATGCCTTTCTGAATCACGTCACCCACACTCCTTCTGCCTAACAAGCTTCACCCTCCATTGGACAAACAGACTTCTAACTGTGACTGGGGGTGTGGTTTTAAACTGGCTTGACCAGATTTCCCAGGAGTCTGTTTTTTTTTTTTTCGATAGACATAACTGACATCAGAGGAGCAGAGGGAAAACTCACACTAGCACATATTTGTATCCCTGGGAGCTGCCATTGCCTCGGATAAATTCAAAGGACTTCCTGAACGCTTCAACAGCTCCGGCTTAGATTTTACAAGTCTGTGGCCAGATAAAGTGTTGACAAAAAATCTGGGCAAATTAAAATGAGGCAATATTCAACCTTCCAGGGATTAAAAGCAATAACAGGTAACTTCTCTCTTTATTTAATCAGTTTAGAAGGGAGAAACCATGATATATTGATATCCAGGATCCAGATAAGATATTCTTATATAAAATATACATATATATATTAAAAGATATACTTAAATGCAGTCTGAATGTAATGATTTCAGACACTTAATTGCAATTGAATGAAAATGTAAATTCATTTTAAATTAAATTAGTTGAATGTTTTTTTTTTACCCATTTTAGTACATATTTATATGCAGTATCTTAATTACTTCTATTGTCTTTGAAATATGGACCATTTGTATTGCCGAAAGTACTAACAACCATTTATTGTAAACTAAAATATACTTTAATGTCAGCTCTATTGAAATTTGAATGTCACGTGCTTTCTTTCTTTATTTATATAGCGCTTTTACAATGCCAATTGTTTCAAAGCAGCGTCACAGTGTTAACAGGAAAACAGTGCAACAGAATTTGATTCAGCTGTACAGCCGCTCTGGTGAAAACAGTGATGTCATCCAGCTAATTTCAATTATTATATAGTGTCAATGTGGATAGATCGGTAATATAGTTGAAATTTAGGTGTCCCCAACTGAGCAAGCCAAAAGCCAAAGGTGACGGTGGTAAGGAACCAAAACTCCTTCAGGGCCAGAATGGAGAAAAAAACCTTGGGAGAAATCAGGCTCAGTCGGGGTGCCAGTTCTCCTCTGGCCGACGAACAAATAGTGTATGATTATAATTCTGGCAACATTACAGGTCAGAAGTCATATTAGATCAATAGATATTCGCAAGATTATTCGAAAGATTGGAGTTGTCACGCCGGAGACGGGTTTAATGTTTGTTGTGTCAATGCAGCATTTACAGGGGGGAGATTGACACGCTCTCTGCAGACATTTCAGGGATGCGTTGGTCATGTCTAGGTGCAGGTCCACCATCTGGTCTGGATACGACCCGGATCCCGGGCCAGGTTAGAGACTAACATTAGCGTAGATGTCATTCTTCTTATGATGTAACAAGTACATAAGGTGTTATGGGAAGTGTTCCCGGTTCCGGCTGACCTAGTTAATGCAGCCTAACAATTATTTACTGATTTGAATAATAGAAATTGATAATGTTTTATGTGTAAGCCATAGTAAAGAGATGCGTTTTTAGTCTAGATTTAAACTGACAGAGTGTGTCTGCTTCCCGAACAATGCTAGGAAGACTGTTCCAGAGTTTAGATGCTAAATAGGAAAAGGATCGACCGCCTGCAGTTGATTTTGATATTCTAGGTATTATCAACTGGCCAGAGTTTTGAGACCGCAATAGACGTGATGGAGTATAATGTGTTAAGAGTTCGCTCAAGTACTGGGGAGCCAAACCATTTAGTGCTTTGTAAGTAATTCGCAAGATTTTAAAATGTATATGATGTTTAATAGGGAGCCAGTTGACAGAACCGGGCTAATATGGTCATACTTCCTGGTTCTAGTAAGAACTCGAGCTGCTGCGTTTTGGACCAGCTGCAGTTTATTTATTATGCGAGCAGGGCAACCACCCAGTAAAGCATTACAATAATCTAGCCTTGAGGTCATGAATGCTTAAATATATTTGTAATTACACATTATATTAATTATATTAACTTGCAATTTAGTACATTCAAAATGCATTAACTTTAAGTGTATTATTGAATAACACACTACAGTTAAGATTATAATGAAGTATATGCTTTAGTATGTTAGTCAGCACATACAAATAATTGTTACAAAGCACAACAAAAGTATTTAAAACACAACAAATTATTGATAAAACAATGATTTAAAGTGTACTTGAAAAAAAACTTGAATGTGTGTTAAACAGTCATGAAAGTGACCTCTCTTTTTGGTACTTTAGGTTTTATTTAATTAATAATAAATTTTCAAGTAGCTATATATATATATATATATATATATATATATATATATATATATATATATATATATATATATATATATATATATATATATATATATATATATATCTATATATATATATATATATTGTATGTATCTATACAGAATTTGAATTTAAAAAATAGGCCTATACCCTGAGATACTGTATATTACTGGAGTACTGACAACTACAGTAGTCTTGGTCTTTCATTATATTATAATATTCATTATTGGTTTCCAAAAGGAGAGGTTAGACCAGAGTGGAAGCATAACAACATATCAGCTTGTATAACATAAACTGATGGTTCTTATAGAAAGCAGAGAGACTCTAATAAACAAATAAACAGGCACTTTTGATACAATACAGCAAATTCAGTAAACCACCAACATGAGTTGAAGACTGGATTAGAGAATGTTGTGCAATGCAATGTGTGACTTCCTCAGATGTGCTGCAGAAAACAAAGGCCACTCTTATATTCATAAGCTTTCTCCCTAAGGAGCTTGGGTGGGCTGTTCTCACACACGCATGCAACTGCAGTCTATCCTGTTTGAAATCCCTCTAGTAACTGGATAGTCAGTGATTTTATGTGCTCTATTTTACTTTCCCCAGACAAGTTCAGTATACCCACCTCTTGGCGTTATGCTCACTTTCCAAAACCACAGTCCAGCACCTAGACCAAGGATGAAAACTTCAGAACTCATGCATCTTACTTTCGTAAAGCAAGCCAGTCAGTGAGCTATTTAGAAGCAAACTCCAGTGAATGCTAATATATCATGTTCTGTACAGTGTCAGAACAGACATTATAAATTACAGTGATCGTGATGAATGCGCTGCAGTGATATGTGGACTGGGAATACTGCACAGGTTTTGAATCAAGGCCTTCGTTTAATCCTTCCTTTGACACAAGAGCTGCAGCTGATGGCATAATGCATGGAAAACATCTGACAAAAATTAGAAATTAAAACAAACTAAAACTGAAAATGAAAATAAAGCTAAATGTAAAAATACTAACAAAATTGACAGAAGCGCAACAAAATTACTAAAATAAATAATGCTAGTACTATTAAATACTAATAAACACTGTCACACACTAAGATATAGAATTTCTCTATATTTTTATCATTCATAAGGTAAAAAATGTAAGTATACAAAATCAGTTACCATATTAACAAAATTGATCAAGGAATACGTCTGTTTTTTTTTTTTTTTTTCTCTCACCCTGATGTTTTACGGCGCCACTAAGGGAACATGATCATGTAAAAAAACCTAAATGGAAAATTCATATTTTTGCTTTTATATAAATAAATGAAATAACAATGATCTAAAGTGTACTTGAAAAAAACAAACAAACAAACAAAAAAACTTTGAATATGTGTTAAACAGGCATAAAAGTGACTTCTCTTTTGGTACTTTAGTTTTATTTAATTAATAATACATTTTCAAGTAGCTATACACTCACCTAAAGGATTATTAGGAACACCTGTTCAGTTGCTTCAATGCATTTAGGGGTGTGGTCCTGGTCAAGACAATCTCCTGAACTCCAAACTGAATGTCAGAATGGGAAAGAAAGGTGATTTAAGCAATTTTGAGCGTGGCATGGTTGTTGGTGCCAGACGGGCCGGTCTGAGTATTTCACAATCTGCTCAGTTACTGGGATTTTCACGCACAACCATTTCTAGGGTTTACAAAGAATGGTGTGAAAAGGAAAAACATCCAGTATGCGGCAGTCCTGTGGGCTAAAAATGCCTTGTTGATGCTAGAGGTCAGATGAGAATGGGCCGACTGATTCAAGCTGATAGAAGAGCAACTTTGACTGAAATAACCACTCGTTACAACCGAGGTATGCAGCAAAGCATTTGTGAAGCCACAACACGCACAACCTTGAGGCGGATGGGCTACAACAGCAGAAGACCCCACCGGGTACCACTCATCTTCACTACAAATAGGAAAAAGAGGCTACAATTTGCACAAGCTCACCAAAATTGAACAGTTGAAGACTGGAAAAATGTTGCCTGGTCTGATGAGTCTCAATTTCTGTTGAGACATTCAGATGGTAGAGTCAGAATTTGGGGTAAACAGAATGAGAACATGGATCCATCATGCCTTGTTACCACTGTGCAGGCTGGTGGTGGTGGTGTAATGGTGTGGGGGATGTTTTCTTGGCACACTTTAGGCCCACTTAGTGCCAATTGGGCATCGTTTAAATGCCACGGCCTACCTGAGCATTGTTTCTGACCATGTCCATCCCTTTATGACCACCATGTACCCATTCTCTGATGGCTACTTCCAGCAGGATAATGCACCATGTCACAAAGCTCGAATAATTTCAAATTGGTTTATTGAACATGACAATGAGTTCACTGTACTAAAATGCCCCCCACAGTCACCAGATCTCAACCCAATAGATCATCTTTGGGATGTGGTGGAACGGGAGCTTCGTGCCCTGGATGTGCATCCCACAAATCTCCATCAACTGCAAGAGTCTCAATATGGACCAACATTTCTAAAGAATGCTTTCAGCACCTTGTTGAATCAATGCCACGTAGAATTAAGGCAGTTATGAAGGCGAAAGGGGGTCAAACACAGTATTAGTATGGTGTTCCTAATAATCCTTTAGGTGAGTGTATATATGGATTTGATGTACACTACAAGTGCATGCACTTCTTTTTCACATGGGCAGAAATGGAATATTCCATTCCATCATTTTATAAATAAATGAAATATATATATATATATATATATATATATATATATATATATATATATATATATATATATATATATATATATATATATATATACTTCCATTTTTAGAGTTTGCTTATCAGGGAACACAAAACTTTTGTGAGCCATACATTTTGAAAAAGGTTTTTTTTTTTTTTTTTTTTCAAGTACATTTTAAATCATTATGTTTTAATAATGTTTTGTTGTTAATTGACAAGTGTGTTAACTCAGTATGCCTTCTGTGGTTATTTACAGGGTATGAGAAGCAGAGGAAAATTTTACACACATTCAACGCTCAAATCTAAGAGAATATCTCACCTGCTCCTCCCCATCAAGGTCTTCTGTCTCTGCAGTCATGAAGGACCGTATGGAGGAGTTGCGTCAGCGGATGAAGGCCAGCGATAAGATGGTGGACAATAACTCCTTCAACAAGGAGGAGGACATGGACCCATCCTCGCTGATAGGCCTGGAGGCTGTGATCTTTGAGGCAGAGCCCGTCGTAGACAACTTCCTGAAGGAGGCACAGGACATTCGTGACAGCATTGAGGAGCTGAACTCAGAAGTCAATAAATTCAGCCAGCAGCAGAGGAACTTTTTGGCCACCATCAGGCGCCTCAGCACCATGAAAAAGGAGAGTAGCACGACACGAGACATCAAGTTGTTGGCCGAGAGCCTGAATAAAAGGCTAGATGCTCTTTCCAAGAAGGCTAAGCAAACTGAGGCTGAGCTGGGCCCGGACACCGCCACGTCCCGTATCCAGAAGGCCCAGCATGCAGCCCTTTTCCGCCAGTTCCAGCAAGTAATGCGACAACACAATGATGCGATCCTGGGCAAGCAGGACAAATGCAAACAGTTTATCATCCGGCAGCTGGAGGTTTCGGGTCGTGAGGTGTCCGAAGAGGAGGTGGATAGCATGATAGAGCAGGGAAAGTGGGAGATCTTCAATGAGAACATCATAGTGGATGCAAAAATCACTCGTGCGCAGCTCTCAGAGATAGAGCAACGCCACAAAGAGCTCCTAAACCTGGAAAGCAACTTGAAGGACCTGAGAGATCTCTTTCTAGATGTGTTTATGCTGGTGGAAGAGCAAGGGCTCCAAATCGAGAGCATACAAGCCAATGTGGAGAAGACACAAGACTATGTATCAGTCTCAAATGAGAAGTTCAAAACGGCTGCCAGATACAAGAAGAAGAACCCTCTCAGAAGACTGTGCTGTTGCTGCTGTCCTTGGTTCAGATAGCATGGGAAGACTGTCAAAATAAACATTGCAAAAGTTACTCATTTACTGTGCTCTCAAAAGAAGAACTGGGGTCCTAATATAATGGCAGACATTGACCTCAGTTTGATGAAAATAAAAAAGCAAAGGCACACAGCACTTTTAGACAACATTAAAAAAGGAAGGCTCTGTAGCGATGAAGACTTACTGGGTGTTGACATGCAATACAAGTGGTTATATCAAGATTTCACAAGATATTATTGAAAAGCCACAGCATTTTGGAAGTCAATTTTGTCAATTTATTTAACTGACTACTGTTCCCTTCAGTATTATTGTTTATAGGTCATGTGTCTGCTTTAGATTTATCAAACATCCGAGCTAACATTAAGACTATAAGACTAGCAAATGTCCTATATTCTTGCAATACTAAAAGATTTCTACAAATATCTGCAAATAGGAATATCCACACGATCTGGAATTTTGCTTGACGGTGAAAGATTTCCTCATGCAGATTTCTCAGAAAGCTTGATTTGAAAGTGACTCCTGTGTGAGCTTCATACATTGTTACACAAAATGTTGAAATTATGCTAATTTGATGTGATTTTAAAACTATATTTCATATAATTTATTACATTAATTTATTTACATTTTATTTTTAGATAGTTCTTTGAAAAATAAGAATAAAATAGAAGCTACCATCTATGAAATGTGATAGCATGCACAGTCTAATATTTGCTCATAGTTAATAAGCCGTTACTCTGGAGCTGATTAGAATGAAACTGGTTGGGCTGATGAGGTGAATAATGAAGACATGTTGGTGAGTCAACAGAGCAGGTATCGGTTGTCGGCACAAATTCTAGGATCTGGGTGTGTCTGTATTTTCAGAGGAAAATGTGTTGCACAGAAATTGAAGGAGAAGAATATTATTTACAAATGCAATAGAAGCAGAACAATGCCACCGTGTTTACTCAGATAACTGAGAGAAATGTGAAAAGGGTAACATTCCTTTTGACTAATGTATTTGCATGGAGATTTCTTACCTTTTTAATTTGATAGATTTTTATTGAATGCACAAAGAGCTATTTCTAGCTGATGAAATATTACAGAACTGAGCATGACTAGAAATTTTTAAATTGATTGCAGAAATCCCAGAAAGTTTTTGATGATTGTATATTTGAAGATAATATACAATAAGTTATGACATTTCAAGGCCGTTTTCAATCATAATATTCTAATTTTCCAAATAAGTAAATAAATAAATGTGTCAATATTCCAAAAACATCTGAATATTGTTAAAACTTGGTGTATTTACTTAATAAATCATTAACAATATTTAAATAATAAATGAATAAAAACAATAAATGAATAATTATTTCATTTTATTTAATTTCAAGTTGCATACAAAGAGAATGTATGGAATGAGTCAAAGGAACACAAATTGGATACAGTCAAAGCAGGAAGTCCTTACAGGAACTTAAAGGTATAGGGTAGGCAATGTTTTTAATTTCTTAAACACTTTTTCATTTTTTTTCATCACACTTACAAATAAGTCAGACAGAATAAATGGTATTTGTATTCGGCGTGCTGTCCGAGGAGAGGGCTCCGAGCTCTGTATTTGGCCCGAACCCAGAGTACTCTCCCCATAGTCCTGGCTGTGGTAGGAACAAGCCAAGAGTGAGGAGTCGGGGTGGTGGAGGGATGCTGAAAACTATTGAGGAATGTTGATGGATTGACTGTGTGTTTTTGGAGATTGACTATATATATTGGCTTCCTCTCATGCTGATAGGATAGATGTGGTAATTGCTGATGACAAGTTGTTTTGGATAGATCATTTGAACGTGCTCCTCCCGAACTTTGTTAATAAAACATAATTTGTTTTACTGGTGGAAACTCTCTTCACTTCCTGATAGCAATCAATAATATAAGTGGTCTAAATATTACAAAATGTACATATATCTTCTGTGGAAATCTCAGGACCAAAACATTTTTGTCCAATCAATGCATTTGGTCCGAATGCAATGATAGAATGTCCAACCTTCCTGTCAACATATGCCCTGCTCATGCAGACATAATCAGCATGTAGGCAATCACAGAGTTCCACAAACAAACAGCAGCCACCTTTCACAGTTCCTGCTTAACCAAAACAGCAAGCTTATGCTACGTTCACACCATGTCGAAATTACCGTAAGTAAAGTGCCCCTATTATGCTATTTTAAAGGCTCCTTACAACAGAATAACATTATAATTTTCTTATAATATGCACATTTTTCAATGACTGTCAAACGACTTGATGGATGAATCAGTTTCTCTAAATCCCTCCTCTCCACTAGCATACTCCGCTAGTGTTACTCGATCTTAGCGCTGCATTTGATACTATCGACCGCAACATTCTTTTGAATAGACTCTAAAATTATGGTGACATTAGTGGAATTGCATTGGCATGGTTTAAATCATACTTATCTGACCGTTATCAGTTTGTAGCAGTAAATGAAAAGATGTCATATCAATCACAAGTTCAGTATGGAGTACCGCAAGGCTCAGTGCTAGGACCGTTGCTTTTCACCCTGTACATGCTACCACTGGGAGATATCATTAGGAAGCATGGCATTAGTTTTCATTTTTATGCTGACGATACTCAGCTCTATATTTCTTCACGCCCTGACGAAACTTACCAATTCACAAGATTAATGGAATGCATAGCTGATATAAAAAATTGGAAGACTAGTAATTTCCTGCAACTTAATTCAGAAAAAAACTATCTAACACTTGATGGCTGCTCTGTCAAGTTCTCGTCATCAGTTAGGAACCTGGGTGTGCTCTTTAATACCAATCTTTCATTTGAAAGCCACGTTTCTAGCATCTGTAAAACTGCATTCTACCATCTTAAAAATATATCTAAATTACGGCACATGGTTTCAATGACAAATGCTGAACAGTTAGTTAATGCATTCATGACCTCAAGGCTAGATTGTTGTAATGTCTACTGGGTGGTTGCCCTGCTCACTTAATAAATAAATCGCAACTTGTCCAAAACGCAGCAGCTTGAGTTCTTTCTAGAACCAGGAAGTATGACCATATTAGCCTGGTTCTGTCAACACTGCACTGGCTCATTTTATACATTTATACTCATCGTATACATTTTAAAATCTTGCAAATTACTTACAAAGCACTAAATGGTTTGGCTCCCCAGTACTTGAGTGAGCTCTTAACGCATTATACTCCATCACGTCTATTGCGGTCTCAAAACTCTGGCCAGTTGATAATACCTAGAATATCAAAATCAACTGCAGGCGGTCGATCCTTTTCCTATTTAGCATCTAAACTCTGGAACAGTCTTTCTAGCATTGTTCGGGAAGCAGACACACTCTGTCAGTTTAAATCTAGACTAAAAACGCATCTCTTTACTATGGCATACACATAGAACATTATCAATTTATATTATTCAAATCAGTAAATGACTGTTAGGCTGCATTAACTAGGTCAGCCGGAACCGGGAACACTTGCTGTAACACTTGATGTACTCGTTACATCATAAGAAGAATGGCATCTACACTAATGTTAGTCTCTGTTTATCCCAAGGTTTACTGCAGTCAGCCGGATTCGGGCCGTATCCAGACCAGATGGTGGACCTGCACCTGGACATGACCAACGCATCCCTGAAATGTCTGCAGAAAGTGTGTCAAACTCCCCCCTGTAAATTCTGCATCGACACAACCCGTCTCCGGCGTGAGGCGTAATTTTCATTCCGACTCCAATTTTTCTAATAATCTTACAAATATCTATTGATCTAATATGACTTAAGACCTGCAATGTTGCCAGAATCATAATCATACACTATTTGTTCGTCGGCCAGAGGAGAACTGGCACCCCGACTGAGCCTGATTTCTCCCAAGGTTTTTTCCTCCATTCTGGACCTGAAGGAGTTTTGGTTCCTTGCCACCGTCGCCTTTGGCTTTTGGTTTGCTCAGTTGGGGACACTTAAATTTAAACTATATTACCGATCTACCCACATTGACACTATATAATAATTGAAATTAGCTGGATGACATCACCATTTTCTCCAGAGCAGCTTACAGCCAAATCAAATTCTGTTGCATTATTTTCCTGTTAACACTGTGAAGTAGAGGCTGACATTTTTTCGTGAATCCCGTGTTGGGATTGGGAAACAACATTTCCCCCTTTTTTAAAGAACATAATAGAACATCAGAGTTAGGTAACATTTCGTTTCGGTCTAGTGATATGACTGTGTAAGTGAGCAGTATTCTCAGGCGGAGTTGTTGGTGTACATGGAAATGCAGTGAGCATTCAGTGTTCCTTAAGAACATGCAAGGGGTTCCATACCCTCAATTTATCCTCCTCCTGGGAAAAAAAACAAAAACAACAATGCGAGCACCCCGTTTCACGAGTTCACACTTACATATAATTTATGAGAGTAGATTTAAATGCGTATTTGGCGTGCTGTCTGGGGGTAGGGCTTCGAGCTTGGAATTTGGCCCGAATCCAGAGTACCCCCCCTTGTATGTAAGTGGTTAGAACTAAAAGTGTGGAGAAGGGGTGGTGGAGGGATGCTGATTAAATGTCAATGAACAGAGGTAAGACTGCTGCGTATATATATCTTTTATTGTTGATTAGCTGAGTGCTCTCCACTTTCAGTCATGTCAGTTGGGGGGTGCACATGAAGCAGATGGCAAAGGGTGAAGTACCAGTTGCATTGAGAGGAGTGGCAAGAAGTCAGTTACCACAGGTTTCCATGGCTGATTGGCCATTTGGACAGTATGTTTGAACCTCTCTGCGTCACCATTAGCTGCCGGGTAGTAGAGAGAGGAACGATGGTGACAAATGTTCCTTCCCTCCAAAAAAGCAGTGAAAGCAGCAGAAATAAGCTGAACACCGTTATCAGTAACAATACTCAATGGATTTCCATGGCAGCTGAAGACTGATGACAGAAGCAAAACCACAGTGTGAGTGACAGTGTGAGTATAGAGGAGACCTCAGGCCCAACTATATCCACAGCCACTTTCTGCCATGGTCCATCTGGCAACAGCAGTTCTCTCATTGAGTTGACACATGAAGCAGGAATGGACAGCATCATGAACCTGAGTATACATCCCTGGAAACAGGCAGGAAAACACCAGTATACAGGAACAGCGACAGACAAACACTGAGGGGAAACTGAAGACTAAGTACACAGGGCTAACAAGGTGATTGACTAGACGCAGGTGAACAGAATGAACTCAATGACAATGATCAGGAACAGGAACAAAGAAACCTGTGACAGTATCAAAAACACAACAACGGAAACAGACTAGACATTTAACATTACACCCCCTCCGAGTAGGCACGTCCTTGTGCCATAAAAGGAACAACTGAGGAGGGGGGGGTGGGGGCTCTGGAGGAGGGCGTGGAAACAACCAGGAAACACAAAGTCCAAAAAAAAAAAAAAAAAAAAAAAAAGCCAGGTGACATGCCAGAGGCCAGCCAGGACGAGGCCCCAGGGTGGAGTCGGATGCAGGAGGAGCCATGGAATGGTTGCTATGGAGGAAACTACCCTGGGGACGACCGATGACAAAGCAGCCACAGATGGAGACACTGGAGGTGCAGCTGGGTCGATGGGCCCGAATGAGACCAGAGGCACAGGAGACCGAGGAGAAGCCGCGGTGATGAGCGTCCGAGGTGGAGCTGGATGACCTCAGGACAGTGGCTGAGCCAGTGGGACCAAGGATGAAGGCGTAACATAAGGGAAGGAGGAGCCAGACGAAGCCGAAGGTGCAAGCAGGTCGACGACTGACCAAGGCGGAGCCAGAGAGGAGCCCGGAGAAGCCATATGGCCAGAGGTTTCCGGTGGAGCCAAGGGAGGGAGGAGCCAGGGCGTAGCCGATGTGTCGACTGGCCGCGGTGGAGTGCAGGGTACAGAGACTGGCGCCGATGACAGGGGATCCTCTGCACTGGCTGAAGCTGATGGATTGAGGAACCGGGACGGACCTACACAGCATGTGGGCAGAGCAGCAGGGCTGAAGGACGTCAGTGATGGAAGGGTTGAGGAACTGGCTGACTGAGGAGGTGGGAGAGGGAGGCTGGGCAGGAATTCTTGACAAGGAGACTCTGGAGATACTTGGGATGCAGGAGAGACAGGTGGAGCTGGAGAGACAAGGGGACTGGGTACCACAGCTCCAGAAAAGTCAATTAAATTGTCCACATCAATGTCTTTCAGTTCCTCCATGTAGCCACCAGAGGTACGCGTTGCAGCCACTGCGGCGGGGTGGTGGGAGGGGCTCCTTTCCAGGCCCTCAAGTTCCACGAGGACTCCCTCCACGACACTTGATGTTGCCGGCTCACGCACCTGGTCAGACCCTCGCTGTGGTCCGGGCTCCAGGGCGAGGAGTCCTCTCAACCTCTGCCTGGGTTCGGGCTCGACGATCGTAGAAGGCCGGTCTCCACAGTATGTGGCGGGCACAGGCAACTCCCTTGTGCCGGTCGTGGTCGGTGGTGGATGGCTGGACTCTGGCTGTGGTGGAGTGGGACTGGTAACGCTGTCCTCCTCAGCAGGGCCGATGGTAAAGGGCGAGTTGTTGGATACCAGTACCCACTCCACGAATGTGGTGAAATCCTCTTTGGGACCGCCCGCTGGAACATGTGCCTTTGACCGCTCCCTCAGGCTGGCATGGAAAGACACAGGCGGTCTGGGAAGTGCGTCTGCCATGCTAGATCCAGGAAGCCCTGTGTGTGTGTGCTTCCAGCGGACGGTCCTTCTGCTCCAGGCATAGAAGACGAACAGCGGGGAGGGCCATGGGAAATGGGAAAAAAAAACTCAAAGAAAAAGGGAAGGGAGAGAGAAAAAAAAAAAACCAAACAAGTTTTGGTCCATCGATCTGTGGTGTAGATGAAGCTCATGAAGGCAAAGGAAACCTTGGAACATGTACTTTAATAACAAACCCAGGAAACAGGCAGGAAACCCACCAGTATACAGGAACATTGACGGACAAACACTGAGGGGAAACTGAAGATTAAGTACACAGGGCTAACAAGGTGATTGACTAGACACAGGTGAACAGAATGAACTCATAATGACAATGATCAGGGAGTGGCAGGAAAACTGGATCAATAATAATAATAATTTGTTACATTTATATAGCGCTTTTCAAGGCACTCAAAACACTTTACATGGAATGACTGAATCTCCTCAACCACCACCAATGTGCAGCATTAACCTGGTTGATGTGACAGCAGCCATATTGCGCCAGAAAAGCACATATTGCGCCACCACACACCAGCTTATTGGTGGAGAAGAGACAGAGTGAAGAAGCCAATGTTCTAAACCCAACCTTATAAGCTAAAGTCGAACAGCAGTTCATATTGTGAATTGAAACACAAATATATATCCCCTGTATTTTATTCTATTGTTACTGAGAAACAGCTGATGGAAGTTATGCAAATCTATAAATCACAGCTGATTCTCATCTAGGAATTGTTCAGGTGTTGATGTTCTTTCAATCACATGACCATATGGTATACAGTAAAAGAGGGCCTCTTTGGGCCGATCTTGTGTGAAAAAGGAACAATATTGAGCAACACAAAGAAAGTAAGAAAAATGCCTGCACGATGGAGATGAGTACCAGGACAAGGGAGAGGAATGCCTGGATGGGGACAAGGTAGAGATTAAGGAGTTAGAATGCATGGTGGCGCTCAAAGAAGGGCTAGAATTAGGGTAACTGATGAAATAAGAGCTACTATCACCATGCCATAAACCCCAGGCTATCATACAGAAAGGCTAGTGAACGAGTATAGCCAAATCTCAGCTGGGACACAGTGCCA
>CM031951.1:40707101-40709348 GCA_018749465.1 Paracanthobrama guichenoti | reverse complement strand
TCACTGAAACATGTCATGCCTGGGATCATTATAAAGCTCTCAGTCTCATACGCCAGCGCTGTCTAATCCAAATATGGCCATTTCCTTTGCAGAACTAACCAACGCGAAAGTTTTCTGATTAGTCGATTTCTGAATTTCCGCTTCCGCGTGTATTCTCCGCCTGAGAGAAAATGCAGACAGCGCGAAATCAGCTCATAAGCGTTCACAGAAAAGACCAAGTAGCACGCAGCTGATAAAAAGAAAGTAAACAACCACAGATTAGATGATGAAACCCACGTCAAATTAGATTCAAATAGTTATAGATTTTTGCAGTTTCAGCTTAAGGCTATTGCTATTAATAATTCATTAATTTATCAATTTCCCGTGTTTTAAACATTATACAGTGCTGATATTAATGAACTGAATATATATTTAGTTTTGTAGGTTGGGGTTTCATAGAAATGTATGCAATTATACAATATAATACTTTAAAGGCCGTTTTCTCAAAATGTCAGATACATCCAGCACCTACAAGCACCAACTCTCCAGTCTTATACTTAACTATATCCTGAAGGCTTTACAGAGGGATTTGTTGATGTATCATTCTTATCCTGAGTTATAAGTCCTATTACCCCAAAAACATGGAGAAAATCGTTTTTTTTTTTTTAAAAATGTTTAAGGCTATTGTCGGTGTTCTCTAATTTACTAAAGCACAGAATCAGATACCCAGAATCCCTCTGTAAAAGCCCTTGCATCTAATATGTCAACAAATACAACCAAGAATGTTAAACCGGTCAATTTCCAGATTTTGTTTTTGGAAATGCATGCAAATGAGCGTATATTTAAGTATATAAGGCCTCATTAGCATATTAAAACATTAATTTACTCAAAACTTGTAATACATTTTTTCTTATGTTTATGCCAGTAATAAACTGGAGAAGTTTCACAGTGATATCTTGCAATTAAAAAAATAAATAAATCCCTATTCACCTGTAGTGTGTCGCCTTGATGTCACGTCCTGCAGTTTAGCAACAGTAGACTGCATTTTACATCACTCACTTATTCGGCTGATTTGAATAAATTTAAATAAAGACTCCGCACTTTTAAGGGCACCCGACCAGATACGCGGTCCTACCGAGTACAGATTCACATTAATTCAATCTGTACCAAATTTGGTACCTGAGAGCGCATCTGGTGATTTATAGACTAGTGTCTGTGAAATATTAAACAGCAAAAAACACTATTTAAATAGGAATCCTGCATGTTTGTGTGAATGAATGGCACTGACCATGGTTTATTGACCTCACACACACACACACACACACACACACACACACTGACACACACACGCGTGAAAAAGCACGCGTTTCCCATCTCATACGAAGACATAAGCGCATGTCCGTCATCTCCAGAGCTGCTCTGAGAGTCACTTCATGAGCATTTTACCGTTTAATTTGAGAAAACTACCGTCATGTCATAAAAAGCGCACGAAACTCAAAAGTATTCACGGCAAAATAAAAGTTCGGTTTAACTTGACATATGCAGTATTGTTGTACGGTAGAGTTCAGAGACGTCTCAGTGTAACTAATGTAATAATTGTAATAAACTTTAAGTAATACATCACAGTTTTTCTTCCATGTTTTAATTTGAACAGTATAAAGCTCAGTTCTGCAGCTTTACAAAAGTTTAATTAAATTAAAACATAAATTAATGTTTTATGTCTTCATTTGATTACCAGAAAATACACAACAATTGAATTGAAAGAGGATAATAATATGGTTGTTTTTATGAATTCAAGTTATTAAGTAGCTAGTAGACTACTGTTTACTAGGGGTGGCACGGCACCTGAAAAAACACAGTTCAGTTCGCTTGTCTCGGTTCGGAGCGTCTGCGTCGCACGGTTCGCCGCATACGCAGTGTAGCCTCGTGCCCGTATGTTACCTCAGACAGTGGGCGTCCTTTTCACTTAAAATATGAGGTGTGTGTGTGTGTGTGTGTGTGGGGACATACAGTAAAAGTGAAGTGCGTCACGTCACGTCACATGTAGAAATGGCAAGTGGGAGAGATGAGGAAGGCTGCCCAGATTTGGAGGATGTGCCAGCGTCGTATACCGCCGGCTTCACACCGCACGCGCAAGCAGTGCGTATGGAGAGTGTTACGACCCTGCTCTAGGGGTAACGGGGTGTAACATAAATTAACGAAAAATTCTGAAAAGTATAACTTAAATTCTTTTATTCGGGAACAGTCTCCGATTAATACCATAAATGT
>CM031951.1:40614601-40697101 GCA_018749465.1 Paracanthobrama guichenoti | reverse complement strand
TCCATCACTTGTGCCAGTGCTGTACTTATGCCGTCAGTAAGCAAACAGAGATGTAAACAAGTGAGAGGACATACATGCAGAGTGCTTTCTGGTGTTCAAACAGATTGTGACCTTTTAACGTGCAATTGTGCAGTTCTATATACAGGGCCTAAAATTAAGTCTCAAATAAAAATTGGCGTTGGTAAGTGTATGAAACAGTGTCACTCACCAGTTTGCTGGTAACATTTTTATGAATTCCAACAATTAGGGCTGAGCGATAAAACGGTCACGATATGTATCGCGATAGATACGTAAACGAAATGCGTTCGATAAAACGTTAAATTTTTTTTTTTTTGTTCGTCGGAAGAAACCAGAAGTTACGAAGCAAGTTTGGTCACATGAACAAAGGCACTCGCTCTCTGGTAACCTAGCAACATAGGGAGTGACACGCTAACAGCCAATCATCAAATCAAATCAAATCACCTTTATTTATATAGCGCTTTTAACGTCCAATTGTTTCAAAACAGCTTTACATTGTTAACAGGAAAATAATGCAACAGATTTGGACAGCCGTTCTGGTGAAACGGTGATGTTATCCAGCTAATTTCAAGTATCATATAGTGTCAATGCGGGCCGATCGGGAATATAGATGAGATTTAGGAGTCCCCAACTGAGCAAGCCAAAAGCCAGAGGCAACGGTGGCAAGGAACCAAAACTCCTTCAGGGTCAGAATGGAGAAAAAACCTTGGGAGAAACCAGGCTCAGTCAGGAGTATGATTATAATTCTGGCAACATTGCAGGTCTTAAGTCATATCAGGTAAATAGATATTCGTAAGATTATTCGAAAAATTGGAGTCATCACGCTGAAGACGGGTTTAATGAGGATGTCGTGTCGATGCAGCATTTACAGGGGGAGTTTATTTGACACGCTCTCTGCAGACACTTCAGGGATGTGTTGGTCATGTCCAGGCGCAGCTCCACCATCTGATCTGGATACGGCCCGGATCCGGCTGACTGCAGTAAACCTCGGGATAAACAGAGAGACTAACATTAGCGTAGATGCCATTCTTCTTATGATGTAACGAGTACATCAGGTGTTATGGGAAGTATTCCCGGTTCCGGCTGACCTAGTTAATGCAGCCTAACAATCATTTACTGATTTGAATAATAGAAATTGATAATGTTTTATGTAAGCCATAGTAAAGAGATGCGTTTTAGTCTAGATTTAAACTGACAGAGTGTGTCTGCTTCCTGAACAATGCTAGGAAGACTGTTCCAGAGTTTAGGCACTAAATAGGAAAGGATCGACCGCCTGCAGTTGATTTTGATATTCTAGGTATTATCAACTGGCCAGAGTTTTGAGACCGCAATAGACGTGATGGAGTATAATGCGTTAAGAGTTCACTCAAGTGCTGGGGAGCTAAACCATTTAGTGCTTTGTAAGTAATAAGCAAGATTTTAAAATGTATACAATGTTTAATAGGGAGCCAGTGCAGTGTTGACAGAACCGGGCTAATATGGTCATACTTCCTGGTTCTAGTAAGAGCTCGAGCTGCTGCGTTTTGGACCAGCTGGAGTTTGTTTATTAAGCGAGCAGGGCAACCACCCAGTAAAGCATTACAGTAATCTAGCCTTGAGGTCATGAACGCATGAATTAACTGTTCAGCATTTTGCATCGAAAGGATGTGCCGTAATTTAGATATATTTTTAAGATGGTAGAATGCAGTTTTACAGATGTTAGAAACGTGGCTTTCAAATGAAAGATTGGTATCAAAAGAGCACACCCAGGTTCCTCACTGATGACGAGGACTTGACAGAGCAGCCATCGAGTGTTAGATAGTATTCTAGGTTACTACTTGCAGAGTTTTTTTGTCCAATAATTAAAAATTCAGTTTTTTCTGAATTAAGTTGCAGGAAATTACTAGACATCCAATGTTTTATATCAGCTATGCATTCCGTTAATCTTGTGAATTGGTAAGTTTCGTCAGGGCGTGAAGAAATATAGAGCTGAGTATCGTCAAATCGTTACAATCATGTAACAGTGTCAAGTTTGGGGATCAACCCGAAAATGAGTGCCACAGCGAGCGAGGAGATTGTTGATCAGCTTGCCAGTATGGCAGTTTTTGGGGATTTTTATTTTATTTTTTGTTTGTTAATTATGCAAGACTGTCGTCCCCACCAAGACTGGTAAACCCACAAACTTGTTTTAGCAGCCTTTCGTCTGGCTCTGCAGTGCGAGCCTCCGCTGACTGCCGCGAGCACCTCATCCGTTTGAGGAAGTGTTTATACTCAACGCGCTCGCCGTTGTGCTATTCTCTGAAACGACAGGACAGAAAACTCTGAGTAATTGTTCTATAAACCATCAGGAAACAGCCATATCGCCCAGCCCTACCAACAGTGCATGAACGTGAACGAACATGAACGATGCTCTGGACTGTTGACGGGTCAGCGCTGCATTGTCACGAAAGTTTAAGCCTTGACAGTATTCAAGAAGACTCGAACAGGAGCTCATTTCGTTACTCGCACTATTTGTATAAGCAAATCTCACAATAAATGTACGTAAGCAGCTCACGTAACTGCGTTAAGAATACTGCCTTACGACCCCAGCAAGACAAAGTGAGAAAAACTCACTAGAAAGATACAAAGCAAACGTATGCAATTCTGGAAAGTATGTATATGGCAAGAGAGGGAGAGAAACATTTTGAACTTTTTATTCTCTGATATTGCCTTAGAACCTTCTGGAGGACCCCAGTTCGAAAACCTCTGTCTTAGATAAACATAAACAGCTGAGAAAGTAAACGCATATGTATCAGTATATTAGATCCGTGCATTCACTCTTAAAGTGACAGCAGCTTAATATTCCTGATGCTGTCTGTGTTAATCAAACAACATAGGACAATGAAAAAATCACTCACTGCTCTTGACTGAATAACTTGGGTAACTTTAAGGATTAATTAATAAGGATGTTTAATTTATACAGTGAAGACTAAGCAGTGTTATTTCACATTTGCTTTATTAAATTTCTGTACCTGCAAACAACTGTTAGACCTGAAAAACCCCAAACGCCCTTGTGGCAATGTAGACGAGCGAGAGACGTGGGAGGATGCTCGTTCTCAATCACGCACCGGTCTCGCTCGCTCCTCCCACGTCTCTCGCTCGTCCACCTCACCACAGCCCTGTTATTTTGTATCTATTTGTGCTATAAGTGCTTTATTTATTTACTCATCTTTAATGGAAAAAATAGGTTAAGAATAGGATAACATGCTTTAATGTTCAAAAAACACATCGTTTTTCACATACTGTACATATTATATATATATATATATATATATATATATATATATATATATATATATATATATATATATATATATAAATATAAATATAAATATATATATATATATATATATATATATATATATATATATATATATATATATATATATTGCAGCTCCTCTATTTCCAGTCTGTCTGAAACGTGCTGATTTCTACAAAGCCCCTCCTTCTGAAAAGCTCAGAGCGCTCTCATTGGCCAGCTGACCCAGTGCCATCACAATGACGATCAATAGGAACCAACTTTTCAAATATTTAATGCAAATATTTAATATTTGTGATGTGGACGTTTGGGGAAGTAATATCTGGACTTGGAGTGGTGTGTGTGTGTGTGTGTGTGTGTGTGTTTTAGGCATGTCTGGATCAGTGTTCTCTGTTAGATGGAATAAATCCCTTGTGTGTGACTGAGCTTTGTAACTTTGCAGGTCTTATAGATGCACAAACAGATACATTACACACTAAAGGAAATGGAAAACATTAAAAAGCATCATATGACCCCTTTCATTTTTGTCTCTATTCCAGTGAAAGCCCAGGCCTGACATATTTACCCTCATTCCTGAGGTTTTATCATCGTTTACTCTCTCTCTCTCTCTCTCTCACTCTCTCTCTCTCTCACTCTCTCTCTCTCTCTCTCTCTCTCTCTCTCTCTCTCTCTCTCTCTCTCTCTCTCTCTCTCTCTCTCTCTCTCTCTCTCTCTCTCTCTCTCTCTCTCTCTCTCTCTCTCTCTCTCTGATAAAGTGAATCAAATCTCACTCTGAGATTTGAATTAAAGCTAATAATCCAGCTGTGTCTGTAACTTTAACTCCGTTCAGACGTATGGCAGAAACATACAGCCTATAAAGAATTCATGAAACCTGCTATATATCGTACCCTTCGATATCCAGCCAGTCCATTTTTCATTAGTGAACTATTTTTATTGATACTTATTAGTATTATTTATATATATATATATATAATATACAAGTATATTTACACTGTGCTCGTTACAATGCAATGGATTACCTTCTCTGTGAGCGATACATGCAAGACCCGTTCACACCAACGACGATAACTGTAACGATAAAGAGATTTAGTTTTAATTAATGATTAATGATAGGCAATCGGAATCCATGATTCTTTAAAGAGCTCAAGGATTTAAAGTGGCAGAAACTGCAACACTCTTAGAATAAACAGAACGACATTGTGTGCTGGTGTGGACGCTAGTGTTGTAGTACTCAAGTCTTGGTCAAGACCACAACTGCTGGGATATTACTAAATTGCCAGTGCATTGCCTGATTTATTTATTAACATCATTAATGTGATTGGATGTAAAACTTACTGCTTCAGATGCAATCAATAACTTATTTCTAATTTGATTTATTTATTGTGCCGATTCAGACATTATTTAGGGATTTGCAAAAATGTCACCAAAAATGTATACAAATGCTCACAAAATTCATTAAAAATTCATTGTTGCAAAGAGTTCTTGTATGAGATCTGGATTTATAACATGTGATATAATTAACCAATATCACAAGAGCAAGAGAGCTGTTTTCACAAATTTGAGCATGACTGCAAACATGATAATGCTTTAACAAACATTCAATATTTTTTTTAAACATTATCCTCAACATTTTATGCATTTGTAATTTACCAATTCAGATGCATCTTCTGTACCACCTCTGTAGCGCAAAGATGCATTTTGTTGTTAATGATTTCATTTGATTGGTAACGGCTCTATATAGTGTCTTATTCTAATTGTATTTATTATAAGTCATTTATTATAAGTTATAAGTCTTTTCTCAGGTGGTGATGTGGATCTCTATGAATTTAAGGAGTGCTGGTCTGGTCTTGTGTTGGTCTCAAACCCTCAAAGTCTTGGTCTTGGTCTTGTCTCGGTTTCAAACCCTCAAAGTCTTTGTCTTGTCTGGGTCTCGGTCTTGGTCTTGTGTTGGTCTCGGTCTTGGTCTTGTGTTGGTTTCGGTCTCTAACCATCAAAGTCTTGGTCTTGGTCTCGGTCTCGGTCTCAAACCCTCAAAGTCTTGGTCTTGTCTTGGTCTTGGTCTTGTGTTGGTCTCGGTCTCAAACCCTCAAAGTCTTGGTCTTGGTCTTGTGTTGGTCTCGGTCTCAAACCCTCAAAGTCTTGGTCTTGGTCTTGTCTTGGTCTCAAACCCTCAAAGTCTTGGTCTTGGTCTTGGTCTCGGTCTTGGTCTTGTGTTGGTCTCGGTCTTGGTCTTGTGTTGGTCTCGATCTCAAACCATCAAAGTCTTGGTCTTGTGTTGGTCTCGGTCTCAAACCATCAAAGTCTTGGTCTTGTCTTGGTCTCGGTCTCAAACCCTCAAGGACTTGGTCTTGGTCTTGGTCTTGGTCTCGGTCTCGGTCTCGGTCTCGGTCTCAAAGCCTCAAAGTCTTGGTCTCAAATCCTCAAAGTCTTGGTCTTGTCTTGGTCTTGGTCTTGTGTTGGTCTTGCTCTCAAAGTCTTGGTCTTTGTCTCAAACCCTCAAAGTCTTGGTCTTGTCTTTGTCTCAACACACATTGGTCTTGGTCTCGACTTGGTCTTAGATCAGGTGGTCTTGACTACAACACTAGTGGACACTAATATAGTTATTGTTATTAGTCTTTAGAATTTGATCAATATGAAGTATCTTAGAAGGCTGCCTACCTTTTGGAGCAGCTTTTGTGTCTGGAATGTGCTTAAGATGCCCTAAATTGCTGTCTAGTTAGGTTTTTGAAACCAATCTCAAACAGAGCTCTTGACTAATGTGACTCTTAGGTTTAACAGTCAGTGTCTTTGGAATATTGACTCAGTATTGTCTGCCTTGTCCTTAAATGTTACGGGCCCTTGGTGATTTGTAACCGTAATGAGAAAAGGAGAAAGCCCTGATCTTATTTAAACTACACGGTAGAGGAGCAAATGTTGGCGGTTTGGCTTGCAGCTCCTCAGGGAGTTTGAAAGGGATCATGGAAACTCTTCCCTGATGCCAAAAACCACAGCCATTATCCCACACAATCTCCAATCTCAAATTCAGCCCTTCAATCTTTTTTTTTTCTTTTCCTCCCTCTGTGACTGCTCCAAAACCCAGTGAGCTTTTAAGGAATCATAGGCACACTCCCAACATGAGTGACTGTTCCTAAAATATGCAGCTTTATTTTGCATCACATCCTTTGGGGAAGTAGACCATCCCATAATGCAGTGGAACGAGTGCTATATGTCATCTACTTCACCCAAGTGTCAATCCAAGTAAAAAAAGACAGTACAGTAGCTCAGTCTTCTAAAGAATTATATAGAATTATAGTCATAATTCTCATTCTTTATAGTCTTATAAAGAATTTTAGTAATTCAAATAGACTCAATATTTGTGTGTGCTGTATATGTTTATGCTTGATAGTGCAGTCTGACTTATGATTTTTATTTCAGTTCTAATTTTAGTGCTTAAACTTATTTCAGTCGCATTTTCTATGCGCTTCATGCTTATGTAGAGCGTTCCAAATCGGTGACTTATAAGCTCAGTAGGTGTGTGTGTGGACTAGGGGTGTGCACAAATAGTCGATTATTCGATCTGTAATCAATATTATAAACTAAAAATACTATTCCAATCTCACAGTTATAACTAAGTCCACTGGGTGGCGCTGTGGAGCGGTTTAATAAGTTGACATTTGATCACATAATGTTGTCGTCTGCCTCGCAATGTTTGGAATTACTTACCTTACAAAATGGAGTTACTTTTGATCAAATGAATTAATGAAACATAATATCGCGACCACAACGAGAATCACATGAAATCCAAACACCATGTGGAATGAGGAGAGACAGCTGTCCATCACTGCATTCACGAGTGCGGGTAAGCACGTCTGTACCCCGCGTGAGAGCGAGGTAACTTATGATGGTAAAATGATCTCGAGACATATGCTTCCTTTTAAGTTTCGTCTGGGTTTAAGAACAGAAAACACAAAGTGCTGTTAGAAACTTCTCTTAACACCGGTATCTTTGTCTCCGCAACGTCTGTCAGCGGTGGCGTGTTTTCTCACCTGAGAATAATATCATCATCCAGTGATATTATCGTTTCTCTCAACATGAAAATGTGAAACAATGTAAACACAACAACCATATACCGACTTGTGTGTGTGTGTGTGTGTGTACGTTCTGTATGATAACTTGTGCGTTCTGCTTTATTGGTGTTTTTTCCCGCTCGCACCTTGAGCTTATAATGCTTTTGTTCTTTAGACCTATATTTTTTGTTTACACATAGTGTTTAATATGTGTACACTCACCTAAAGGATTATTAGGAGCACCATACTAATACTGTGTTTGACTCCCTTTCGCCTTCAGAACTGCCTTAATTCTACGTGGCATTGATTCAACAAGGTGCTGAAAGCATTCTTAAAAAAAGCTCCCGTTCCACCACATCCCAAAGATGCTCTATTGGGTTGAGATCTGGTGACTGTGGGGGCCATTTTAGTACAGTGAACTCATTGTCATGTTCAAGAAACCAATTTGAAATGATTCGAGCTTTGTGACATGGTGCATTATCCTGCTGGAAGTAGCCATCAGAGAATGGGTACATGGTGGTCATAAAGGGATGGACATGGTCAGAAACAATGCTCAGGTAGGCCATGGCATTTAAACGATGCCCAATTGGCACTAAGGGGCCTAAAGTGTGCCAAGAAAACATCCCCCACACCATTACACCACCACCACCAGCCTCCACAGTGGTAACAAGGCATGATGGATCCATGTTCTCATTCTGTTTATGCCAAATTCTGACTCTACCATCTGAATGTCTCAACAGAAATCGAGACTCATCAGACCAGGCAACATTTTTCCAGTCTTCAACTGTCCAATATTGGTGAGCTTGTGCAAATTGTAGCCTCTTTTTCCTATTTGTAGTGGAGATGAGTGGTACCGGTGGGGTCTTCTGCTGTTGTAGCCCATCCGCCTCAAGGTTGTGCGTGTTGTGGCTTCACAAATGCTTTGCTGCATACCTCGGTTGTAACAGTGGTTATTTCAGTCAAAGTTGCTCTTCTATCAGCTTGAATCAGTCGGCCCATTCTCCTCTGACCTCTAGCATCAACAAGGCATTTTCGCCCACAGGACTGCCACATACTGGATGTTTTTCCCTTTTCACACCATTCTTTGTAAACCCTAGAAATGGTTGTGTGTGAAAATCCCAGTAACTGAGCAGATTGTGAAATACTCAGACCGGCCCGTCTGGCACCAACAACCATGCCACGCTCAAAATTGCTTAAATCACCTTTCTTTCCCATTCTGACATTCAGTTTGGAGTTCAGGAGATTGTCTTGACCAGGACCACACCCCTAAATGCATTGAAGCAACTGCCATGTGATTGGTTGATTAGAGAATTGCATTAATGAGAAATTGAACAGGTGTTCCTAAGAATCCTTTAGGTGAGTGTATATATATGAACCCAAATATTCGAATACAATATTTTGGGAAAATGCCCATCCCTAATGTGGACGTTTTATTATTTTCCGCTGGTATGAACATGATCATGCTTTTTTTTTTTTTCCCTAAAAAAAAAAAAAAATCCTTTTCCATTTTGCTCCACACCACATTGACGTGCTTTCCGCATACATCTGACACATGTCTGTGGTTTTGTCTTTTTCATCCTGTTTTGAAAGTGTTCCGGTAGTGGCTTTGAGTTTTAAAGGTGTTCAGAGTCTTTGATCAGCTCTCGGGCTCGTAAAGGTCACATTTCCAGCCGTCGTCACTGTTCTTAATGATTTTGAGCTACTGGATGGATTACGATGTTCTTGTTAAATTTGACCCAAGGATTAATTTGTGGCGTTTTCTGAGGCAAGCATCCAAGTAATGGTATTGCTAGGGACCAGTGAAATCTCCCCCAACAATTTTCTTTTTTTTGGATACTGTGTTTTATTTAATACATATTTATCATTAAAAAATGTATATAATCTAATGAATTAATTAATAAATCAATTGAAATGTAATCAGGATTTTGGGGAAATTTACCAGAAATGTTCAGCCCTTTTGCAACCCTTTTTACAACACCTTGCATTTTCTATTTTTGTTGTGCTGCACAACAGATGAATTTTACTGTATTAGTAAACTGATCTCTTAATATTATCTTGTGTGATGTTCCTTTTAAAGGGGTGGTAAAACACATTCTCTCAAAGGGGTGCACTGTAACGTGTTCATGCTTCGTTTTTAATTCATATATTTTACCTTTATTCTACACTGCTCTGTCCCTCCTTGTAAAAACAGTCTGATGGTTTCCGGGTTCTATGACGCCGGTCCCTCAGAAATATGCAATGGGCTCAGATTGGTCAGCTGGCCCAGTGTGCTGTGATTCGCTAACCATGTTTTTCGGAAACGTCCCGCCCCTTACCTTTACCGGCAGTCTGTGCTTTGGTAGTAATGAAGGAAACCCTCTGAGGTCTGACTGTTCACCTGCGATGCCTCATAATCTCCAGGTTCACATCTGAACATTACTAGCAGGTCAGTTTCCCCTGAGGCATTTTGCGGCACCACAACCAAACCTCTGCCCTCTGACCTCGTAAACATTTGGAAGGACTTTCAGTGTGCTTTAACACGGGCTTGGTGACTTGTATTTCTGATTTGACTGCATTCATGTGAGTTTGTAATGGAAATTTAGCCACAGTCAGACCAAATGCAAAAAATATTGAGATATACTGTATATCGAATATTGCCAACAATTGGCAAAATATTAGGATATACATTTTTAGTTTGTCTGCAGTTTTTTGTTTGCTTGTTTGTTGCATCTATGATGTAGAAGCTCTAATGCCCAGGTCCAGCTTTTTTTAGAGTTTGCATTGAATTAAAGAGGTCATGACCTGCGTTTTTATAATGTTTCCTGGGCTGTACTTATAATGTTAGTATGATTTTTACATCAAAAGTTGTCATAATTTAGAAATAAAAGGATTTTTCCTACCCTGATTTTAGCTCTCTGATTTTTAGTCATTGCTACTCGATGAATGCTGAATCATTACATATCAGAAATCACTGGTCTCAGATCAGGCATTAGAATGAACACGGTTAATCACATGTTGTGGCATTACTGTCAAGTCCATATTGCAAAATTCTGTTTGCAAAGCCAGCTTCGAAACTGAGACTGATCTACCAAAGAGTCCACAGTGAAATGCACCGAATACTAATAAATAATGCTCAACTGAGACATTCACATTGTTGACAATAAATAAGCACATTCCTAGCATTAGGATCCTTTGGAAGGTGATGTTATTTCAAAAGGTCAAGGAAAATTTGATTTCTCTGTTCATGACCCCTTTAAATCCCGTTCCATCACTGCACTAAAAACGGTTCCCACCTAAACAACATCATTTATTATTCCATTTCTAACACATCATGTCTGAGTGTGAAGTTGTTTTGGCTGCACAATGCTGATTCTTTTTTTTTTCCAGATCCAGATTTTCCAGATCCAGAGATATAAAGTCAGAATTGAGAGATATAAAGTCAGAATTGAGAGATATAAAGTCAGAATTGAGTGATATAAAGTCAGAATTGAGAGATATAAAGTCAGAATTGTGTGATATAAAGTCAGAATTGAGAGATATAAAGTCAGAATTGAGAGATATAAAGTCAGAATTATATATTAAGTCAGAATTGAGAATTGAGATATATTAAGTAAGTCAGAAGAATTGAGAGATATAAAGTCAAATTGAGAGTATAAAGTCAGAATTGAGAGATATAAAGTCAGAATTGAGAGATATAAAGTCAGAATTGAGAGATATAAAGTCAGAATTGAATATAAAGAGATAGAGATATAAAGTCAGAATTGAGAGATATAAAGTCAGAATTGAGAGATATAAAGTCAGAAGATATAAAGTCAGAATTGAGAGATATAAAGTCAGAATTGAGAGATATAAAGTCAGAATTGAGAGATATAAAGTCAGAATTGAGAGATATAAAGTCAGAATTGAGAGATATTAAGTCAGATTGAGAGATATAAAGTCAGAATTGAGAGATATAAAGTCAGAATTGAGAGATATAAAGTCAGAATTGAGAGATATAAAGTCAGAATTGAGAGATATAAAGTCAGAATTGAGAGATATAAAGTCAGAATTGAGAGATATAAAGTCAGAATTGAGAGATATAAAGTCAGAATTGAGAGATATAAAGTCAGAATTGAGAGATATAAAGTCAGAATTGAGAGATATAAAGTCAGAATTGAGAGATATAAAGTCAGAATTGAGAGATATAAAGTCAGAATTGAGAGATATAAAGTCAGAATTGAGAGATATAAAGTCAGAATTGAGAGATATAAAGTCAGAATTGAGAGATATAAAGAATTGAGAGATATAAAGTCAGAATTGAGAGATATAAAGTCAGAATTGAGAGATATAAAGTCAGAATTGAGAGATATAAAGTCAGAATTGAGAGATATAAAGTCAGAATTGAGAGATGATAAAGTCAGAATTGAGTGATATAAAGTCAGAATTGAGAGATATAAAGTCAGAATTGAGAGATATAAAGTCAGAATTGAGAGATATAAAGTCAGAATTGAGATGATAAAGTCAGAATTGAGAGATATAAAGTCAGAATTGAGAGATATAAAGTCAGAATTGAGAGATATAAAGTCAGAATTGAGAGATATAAAGTCAGAATTGAGAGATATAAAGTCAGAATTGAGAGATATAAAGTCAGAATTGAGAGATATAAAGTCAGAATTGAGAGATATAAAGTCAGAATTGAGAGATATAAAGTCAGAATTGAGAGATATAAAGTCAGAATTGAGAGATATAAAGTCAGAGATATAAAGTCAGAATTGAGAGATATAAAGTCAGAATTGAGTGATAAAGTCAGAATTCAGAGATATAAAGTCAGAATTGAGAGATATAAAGTCTGAATTGAGAGATATAAAGTCTGAATTGAGAGATATAAAGTCTGAATTGAGAGACATAAAGTCAGAATTGAGAGATATAAAGTCAGAATTGAGTGATATAAAGTCAGAATTGAGTGATATAAAGTCAGAATTGAGTGATATAAAGTGAGTGATATAAAGTCAGAATTGAGTGATATAAAGTCAGAATTGAGTGATATAAAGTCAGAATTGAGTGATATAAAGTCAGAATTGAGTGATATAAAGTCAGAATTGAGAGATATAAAGTCAGAATTGAGAGATATAAAGTCAGAATTGAGAGATATAAAGTCAGAATTGAGAGATATAAAGTCAGAATTGAGAGATATAAAGTCAGAATTGAGTGATATAAAGTCAGAATTGAGAGACATAAAGTCTGAATTGAGTGACATAAAGTCTGAATTGAGTGATATAAAGTCAGAATTGAGTGATATAAAGTCAGAATTGAGTGATATAAAGTCAGAATTGAGTGATATAAAGTCAGAATTGAGTGATATAAAGTCAGAATTGAGTGATATAAAAGTTGAGATATAAAGTTGAGTGATATAAAGTCAGAATTGAGAGATATAAAGTCAGAATTGAGTGATATAAAGTCAGAATTGAGTGATATAAAGTCAGAATTGAGTGATATAAAGTCTGAATTGAGTGATATAAAGTCAGAATTGAGAGATATAAAGTCAGAATTGAGAGATATAAAGTCAGAATTGAGAGATATAAAGTCAGAATTGAGAGATATAAAGTCAGAATTGAGAGATATTAAGTCAGAATTGAGAGATATTAAGTCAGAATTGAGAGATATAAAGTCAGAATCAGAATTGAGAGATAAAGTCAGAATAAAGATATAAAGTCAGAATTGAGGAGATATAAAGTCAGAATTGAGAGATATAAAGTCAGAATTGAGAGATATAAAGTCAGAATTGAGAGATATAAAGTCAGATATAAAGTCAGAATTGAGTGACATAAAGTCAGAATTGAGTGACATAAAGTCAGAATTGAGAGACATAAAGTCAGAATTGAGAGACATAAAGTCAGAATTGAGAGACATAAAGTCAGAATTGAGAGACATAAAGTCAGAATTGAGAGACATAAAGTCAGAATTGAGTGACATAAAGTCAGAATTGAGTGACATAAAGTCAGAATTGAGTGACATAAAGTCAGAATTGAGAGACATAAAGTCTGAATTGAGACATAAAGTCTGAATATAAAGTCAGAATTGAGAGACATAAAGTCTGAATTGAGTGACATAAAGTCAGAATTGAGTGACATAAAGTCAGAATTGAGTGACATAAAGTCAGAATTGAGACATAAAGTCAGAATTGAGAGACATAAAGTCAGAATTGAGACATAAAGTCTGAATTGAGTGACATAAAGTCAGAATTGAGTGAGTCTGAATTGAGACATAAAGTCTGAATTGAGTGACATAAAGTCTGAATTGAGTGACATAAAGTCAGAATTGAGTGACATAAAGTCAGAATTGAGTGATAAAGTCTGAAAAGACATAAAGTCTGAATTGAGAGACATAAAGTCAGAATTGAGAGACATAAAGTCAGAATTGAGTGACATAAAGTCAGAATTGAGTGACATAAAGTCAGAATTGAGACATAAAGTCTGAATTGAATTGAGAATTGACATAAAGTCTGAAGACATAATTGAATTGAGAGACATAAAGTCTGAATTGAGAATAAAGTGAATTGAGACATAAAGTCAGAATTGAGAGACATAAAGTCAGAATTGAGACATAAAGTCAGAATTGAGAGACATAAAGTCAGAATTGAGAGAGATAAAGTCAGGAATTGAGAGACATAAAGTCAGAATTGAGAGATAAAGTCAGAATTGAGAGATAAAGTCAGAATTGAGAGATAGAAGTCAGAATTGAGAGATAAAGTCAGAATTGAGAGAAGTCAGAATTGAGAAAGTCAGAATTGAGACAGAAGTCAGAATGAGAGATATAAAGTCAGAATTGAGAGACATAAAGTCAGAATTGAGAGATATAAAGTCAGAATTGAGAGATATAAAGTCAGAATTGAGAGATATAAAGTCAGAATTGAGTGATATAAAGTCAGAATTGAGATATCAAATTGAGAGATATAAGTCAGAATTCAGAATTAGTCAGAATTGAGATGATAAAGTCAGAATTGAGATATAAAGTCAGAATTGAGAGATATAAAGTCAGAATTGAGAAGTCAGAATTGAGTGATATAAAGTCAGAATTGAGAATAAAGTCAGAATTGAGAGATATAAAGTCAGAATTGAGTGATATAAAGTCAGAATTGAGAGATATAAAGTCAGAATTGAGAGATATAAAGTCTGAATTGAGAGACATAAAGTCAGAATTGAGACATGAAGTCAGAATTGAGACATAGTCAGAATTGAGAGATATAAAGTCAGAATTGAGACATAGTCAGAATTGAGAGATATAAAGTCAGAATTGAGACATAGTCAGAATTGAGAGATATAAAGTCAGAATTTTGAGATATAAAGTCAGAAATTGAGAGATATAAAGTCAGAATTGAGACATAGTCAGAATTGAGAGATATAAAGTCAGAATTGAGAGATAGTCAAATTGAGAGATATAAAGTCAATTGAGAGATATAAAGTCAGAATTGAGTGATATAAAGTCAGAATTGAGTGATATAAAGTCAGAATTGAGAGATATAAAGTCAGAATTGAGACATAAAGTCAGAATTGAGTGATATAAAGTCAGAATTGAGAGATATAAAGTCAGAATTGAGAGATATAAAGTCAGAATTGAGAGATATAAAGTCATAAAGTCAGAATTGAGTGATATAAAGTCAGAATTGAGACATAAAGTCAGAATTGAGTGATATAAAGTCTGAATTGAGTGATATAAAGTCAGAATTGAGAGATATAAAGTCAGAATTGAGAGATATAAAGTCAGAATTGAGTGATATAAAGTCAGAATTGAGACATAAAGTCTGAATTGAGTGATATAAAGTCAGAATTGTGAGATATAAAGTCAGAATTGTGTGATATAAAGTCAGAATTGTGAGATATAAAGTCAGAATTGTGTGATATAAAGTCAGAATTGTGAGATATAAAGTCAGAATTGTGTGATATAAAGTTAGAATTGTGTGATATAAAGTCAGAATTGAGTGATATATAAAGTCAGAATTGCAAATCTGAGAAATAAATTATAAATAAAAGATATAAACTTGCTGTTCTGTGTTTTTTTTTCCTCAGTTCTCAGTAGAGGAAACGAGCTTCCATAGAAAACCACCCATTAATGATCAGATTAGAAACACAGGATAAAAACGGAGACTCGCACACATGATCAGAATCGTCAGTGATTTGTAGACCTCTGCCTTTGCACTTTGTGTGTATGTGTATGTGTATGTGTGCGTTTGCTTTTATTGTACTGAGTGGTAATGCAATGACCTTACACAAACGATCACACGGACACGTGAACTATTGATCAGTGTGTTTGATCTCTGGGAAGTTTCCCGGTAACAGCGGTGTGGAGCTGAGGAATGCAGGACTGGTGATGTCTGGAGTGAACGTGGATGTTATTACCAGCAGAAAATCTGGTCCAAGTGTCCTAGTTAAGTGCTTCTGCGTTTTAATCACAAAACCAAAAACCTTTGTGTGTTTTCCACAGCAGGAGGACGTTCATAAATTAGAGGACAGTGTTTAGCCATTTCTGTCTAGCAGTGACCTCCGGTGACCTGAATGCAGTCAGTGTGTGCTTCACCAGCACTGTTGTTTCAGCTGTGTGTGTGTGTGTGTGTGTGTGTGTGTAGTTGGTAGCGCATGTCTCGGTGCTTTTGTGTGAGTGGACACAGTTGGCTGCGGTCAGATTGGTTGGATTGTGGCCAGACTACTGAGGGCCTGGAACACGCCGCTTTGTTTGATGTTCTTAGGTTGCTCTGGTTTTGCCAAGGAGAGTGAGGGTGCAGTATGTTAACGTGCTAATTTAAGCTCTGCAAAATGGACCAGATATGTAGTATTTATTAGTGGAAAGATGGTAATATTTGGAATATATTCTTGATGCTGCTCTGCTTCACTGTTGCACTGTTTGAGAGGGGTCCCGTTTCACTGTTGCACTGTTGTGAGAGCACAGCTGAGATTGCAAGGCTGAATCCGAAATCACATTCACTATTCCCTACGTCATCCACTATTGTTCACTTGAAGGAGTGCTCTGTGCACATCGGCTGTACACTCGTTATTGCGGTGCAATGTGGGATTGAATGAGTGCACTCAATAACGTCCGCTGTGGTTTCGGACGCCACTACAAATGGCTGTCCCTTCAAATAATGTCCTATTTGAGGATATAGGGGGAGATTTCGGATTCAGCCCTTGATTACAGCGGAGAATTCAAACTTCACGCGGCGTGTGCATGAGAGCGGTTTCTGCGTGGAGCGCCGTGATGAGATTACCAATGCTCTCCACATGGATCATATAGATCAGATACAGACCGGAGCGAGTGCGTTTGTTTCTTATGGACCCATTTCATATGCTCCAATGCTCTAAACATGAATAGCAGTGTTTATGCGCACATATTTCATCACATCTATTCTGCTACACGGACGACAACGATGTAAGTTAATAAATAGACTGACAAAATAAATAAATAGACTGGGCATGTACGTAGCTAAACATATAACATCTGGACGACGGTTTTACGGTAGAAATGATCAGCGACCGACAGTTACATCCAGTGATGCAAACAACTCAACCTTTTGATAAAATGTCACTGTTTTGAACAGAAAATATGCTATTATTTACATGAATTAAGTAATTAATAACCGAATGTGATAAGACACGTGTTTTCATTTTTACATATTAGACATACGAATAAGAGTGAATGTGTGGATATATTTATTTTCATTTAATTATTTAATTATCAATTAATCAGCACTCAAAGAAAACATTTAAATTGCACATAAGGCAGTTTTTATATAATCAATTGTTGAAATATCAACATTTAAGGCTTGTTCACACCGGGACGATTGTGCGTGTTTATCGCGGACGTTTAAGTGTGAGTGTGCACACCGACGCGTAAAAGCGTCATTTTTTTAAAAACGCCTTGGATTTGTTTTTTTGTTTTGACGCAGCGCGTTAAAAACTGGCTGACCAATGAGATCGGCGCTTTTGTTCACGTTCCTGGAGCTGCTGAAGTTACAGTAAAACACCACTTGGTGGCGCTCAAGCACAAAACGGTCTTGTCGAGCACACATTGATACGACGAAGTAGTAAGTAGACAAAGAAGAAGATGAGCTGCTAATGCTGCTTGCCAGTTAGCAAAAAGTGTGTTAATGGTTTTGGCAAGCACGTAAATACCGTCTCTCTTCTTCGTCTGTGTGGCAAGCGAGTGTCAGAAGCGTGAAGTAAACCTTGTGTACCGGGAGCGCCATCTACTGAATTTGCACATTTTAACTCGGCGCATCGCCAGTGAAAATCGCTTGGGTGTGAACACAGACGCGCCGAAAAACATCTCAAGCGCGTGTGCGATAATCGTCCCGCTGTGCACAAGCCTTTAGGGTGTGTTCACACTTGCCATGCTTGGTTCGATTAAACCGAATATCCTGGTGTGATTGCTCTGCTAGTGCGGTTCATTTGAATAAGTGTGAACGCTGCCATCTGAACCAAACAAGCGGACTGAGATGCTGACAAGATGGGTTTCTGTCCGCTTCCAAACAAACTCTGGTGCGGTACAAATGAAATATGAACACAACACGAACCAAAAACAAGACATGATGTCACAAGATGCGACCCTAAAAAGGACAGAAAGCTTAAGCACACCAGTTTTTTTTTTTCGTCATAGTCGCGATGTTGCCCATCACAGTTCAGTACAGGCGTCAGAATCACGTCTCCTCGCAGCAGATCATGGTTTGTGTGTGTGATGGAGGGATTCCTGACGCTGTTTTGACACATTTTATAAGCACGAGTTCTCAGCTGGTCAAAATACCATGTAGCTACGCACACACGACGAGCACATTTAGCCCCGCACACAGCATTAATTTAGATGTTCGGTAAGTTGTGTTGCGAAATTTATGTTATAAAAGGCGACCAATTAGGTTGTGAACTTATCCCTATGCCTTTAGGTTCTGTGATTTAAAAATGCCAATGTAAGCGGACCAGGACTAAATTTTTTTTGGTCCAGGCCAAACAAACCAAGTGAGCTGAAAGTGAAGTGTGAACACACCCTTAAAGAGTGGCTGTACTAAAAATATTTCCGGTTGCCGAAATTTGCTGCGCTCTTTTGATGGACGGAGAATAGCGGTGACATGCTGACATGGTGGTTTGTGTGAGATCCACTGCTTTTCCTTCATCACGCTCTCATCTAACATCATCTAATTCTCGTCTAAACACAAGAAATTTTCTCAGAATAGTTGAGATTCCAGGTCAGCCTGTGGACAGGATATTAATTTTCCTTCAAGCATTCTTCAAGCACATTTGCTCAGGAGTCTCATATCTTTGTTTTTCCTGTGAGAGCTGAAACCTGAATCTCTCTGGTCCGTTCGGACTGAGCTCTAATAATCTCTGGGTCTCTTTATGCGGGATCAGATCGGCCGTTTAGTGAAATATTAAGCAGGCAGGGAGAACCAAACTACATGAAACGCCCGGTTTTCTTGCTTCCTTTCCCAGCAGCATTTTGTCAAAAGCATCAGGGGTGGTCAGTAGGAATGTGCGATATGAATACGATAATATCGCAGTTGTTGTTTTAATGATGTGGAAGTTGACATTTATAAAGTCACTCTACAAAAAAAAAAAAAAACTGCCTTGAGAGGTTGCACACTTTCACCACATGATTTAGCCTAGTAAATGCAGTTAACATTACCCCAAAATTCATTATAAGGGGCGCAAATGTGCCCCTTTTATGTCCAATCATACAAGGCTTTAGTCACAGGCTAAAATGCATGTTTGAGCCGTTTTAACTGAAAGCAACTTGCACTGACAGATCTTAAACTATGTCGGTACCATTGTTTTGTCTCAAGATGCACACTAGTTTTTTTTTCTAAGGCACATTTATAAAAGCTACTTAAATGTCCTATTTGAACTAAGGCCTAATCCTGGCTTAATCTAAGCCCTAAACCAGACCTATATGATATAGTTAAGCAATATCACATAAGCAGTTTTTCCTGAATATCTGCACATTTGCAAATACAAAAAGTTAATATTGTGAGTTACATTTTAGACAAATATTGTCTGTTTTTGCTCTATTCTCTAGCTCCAAACCAAGCAAATGACCTTTACCCCCAGTATAAACAGTGTAGATAAAATATGATGCATATGCATTTGGTATAGTACTTTAGTTAAATTTAGCAAACCATTTTGAGATAATTATGTGGATTCCTCTTGTTTGAAATGGTGTGTCTGCAGCCTTGATTTTACCCAGGATATTTCAGGATCTGAATGGTTTTTCTTTACACCTGACCTTTCCCTGTTATTCAGACCACTGATCCAAGGATAATAAAGAGAAAACCTCTTGGAAAATTCCACCCATGATTCCTAAAATTCCACCCAGCTGTGGCCTTCAACATCATGCTGTACCTGTGTCTCGTCTGCGTCAGAGTGGTTTTCAGGGACGCCGTCTCAGAGACAGTTTGTTGACAGAGAGACACAGGTGTGTGTGAGAGCCCCTAAAACACACTATTAGTTCAGATGACCCGAGAGACCAATGAGGACCACAGGTGAGAGACAGCTGGACCAGCCTTCCCATAATGCCCTACTTACGTTGACCATCCAGTATCTAGAGATTGATCTGTGTTGGTGAGATGTTGGGAAAAATTGTCCAGGGGTCCGTACGTCGTACTATTTGATAACTAATATTTTATTTTCATGACGATTCAGCACATTTTCCTCCCAAATACTCATTACCATAATGCATCCAAATATTTTTTTTGCATTAGAAATAGACAATTTGGGAGGAAAATGTGCTTAATTATTATACAAAATGTCACACTGCAAAAATGTCCTTTATTTTGTGCTTGCGTCATACTTTTGGCAGACTAAGCTGGTCTTTTCAGATGGATATACATGCAAAAACATTTTGAGAATCATCTTTAGCGTTTGTGCTGTTATCCCTACTACTCCTAGTAGTTTTGAACAATATGCCTGTGCACAATATGCAACTTTAGCATAGAATATCTGGATGGCTGACTTTTCTGAAGTGAGCAGTAGACACAATGCACTTCCATTTCTAGTGAACCGGAAGTAATTCATAATTTAGATTTATACACAAATTTGCAAAAGACCAAATAACCCATGCAATGTTTCGTGGTCATGTGGCACTTATTTTGCTTGTGATTTGATGCCACTAACCTGTCAAACTGTCAAACCTGGCAACCTAGTCCCATCGGACCATGTGCAATAAAATGCACCGACGGCCAATGAATGACTAGGAGAGAGAGTGAAAGAATAAAAAGGAAAGGTGAGAGTTTGAAAGCGAGTTTGCCGCCTGCTGCCTGCCAAGGTCTTGTAAACAGCCGTCGTCAGTACGGCCCTGACTCATGTCCATTCCCATGGAGCTGTTATTCTGCATGTCTGGTAATGTGAGAGCTGGGCTGTGACACGTGAGGACACACCTGAACTCCCAAACCTCAAAGACACTGTGTGTGTGTGTGTGTGTGTGTGTGTGCGGTTACAGCAACACCCAGCTAATAGATGCCTCTTGGGTGTTCAGAAGCTTCTGGTTCTCGAGGAGGTCCTCCTCAAATGATTTCTTTGTGTATTTTTAAACTTTGTTTACTTGGAGCTCCGTCTGGCCGGAGTGAACCATGCAATGGTAGAGATTCTTCTATGCCATTTCTGCTATGGTATCCAAAAAGTTGACACTAAAAAAGACACTAAGCAGAAACTACTCTTGTCTACTCTGCAAACTGTGTGTCAGTTCCAGTGTAGACGGCTTCATTGAATGAAACTGATGTAGTTGTGACGATGCATTGGTGTAAATGCAGTTCGCAGAGTCACAACACAGATGACATGGGCTATCTAATCTGCTTTAAATGTCAATTCAAGCCACCTTTATTTATATAGCGCTTTATACAATACAGATTGTTTCAAAGCAGCTTTACAGTGATAACAGGAAACTGCTGTACTGTGTCATTGTTAGTTAAACGTTAGCTCAGTGTAAACGGCCTCACATTGTGACAGATTCATGATGCATTGGCAGTCCTCTGGTTATATGTTCAAATGTCATTGCCAGCCTCACATCAGAAGGTTTTTGGAAGTTTTGGAAAATGTAATTCCTCATGTCATGAGCCTTTTAATTCTTATTACATTCTGTAAGATGAATTATTGCTGTGTTTTCTGTCAGAGATGAATGCATTGGGGAAGAAATCTTGGCAGGTAGCCGTCACACCCCGAGACAGAATCAACAGCAGCAGCTCAGAGATAATGACAGGATTCACTGCAACACGTTAACATGCCACAGCATTCACTTTCCTTCGCATAATGATCACAAATCTCAAAACTCTTTTGTTTGTGCTGTACTGAGTGATGTCAGAGGCAAACAACAGACCAAGTCTATTCCCGGTTTGTTTTTACATCATCCGGTCAAGCTTTTTCAGGAGTGAATGAGCTAAATGTTTATATTTTTTGATGGTGGTCAGACAGTCTCTAATCCTGTATAATACAGGTGCTGGTCATATAATTAGAATATCATCAAAAAGTGCATTTATTTCACTAATTCCATTCAAAAAGTGAAACTTGTATATTATATTCATTCATTCATTCATTACACACAGACTGATATATTTCAAATGTTTATTTCTTTTAAACTAAGGAAAATCCCAAATTCAGTATCTCAGAATGAGAATATTGTGCAAAGGTTGAATATTGAAGACACCTGGTGCCAGCTCTAATCAGCTGATGAACTCCAAACACCTGCAAAGGCCTTTAAATGCTCTCTCAGTCTAGTTCTGTAGGCTACACAATCATGGGGAAGACCGCTGACCTGACAGCTGTCCAAAAGACGACCACTGACCTCTTGCACAGGGAGGGCAAGACACAAAAGGTCATCGCAAAAGAGGCCGGCTGTTCACAGAGCTCTGTGTCCAAGCACATTAATAGAGAGGAGAAGGGAAGGAAAAGATGTGGGAGAAAAAAGTGTACAAGCAATAGGGATAACCGTACCCTGGAGAGGATTGTGAATCAAAACCCATTCAAAAATGTGTGGGAGATTCACAAAGAGTGGACTGCAGCTGGAGTCAGTGCTTCAAGAACCACTACACACAGACGTCTGCAAGACATGGGTTTCAGCTGTCGCAGTCCTTGAGTCAAGCCACTCTTGAACAACAGACAGCGGCAGAAGAGTCTCGCCTGGGCTAAAGACAGAAAGGACTGGACCGCTGCTCAGTGCTCCAAAGTTATGTTCTCTGATGAGAGTCAATCAGAGTCCCAGAGTCTGGAGGAAGAGAGGAGAGGCACACAATCCACGTTGCTTGAGGTCCAGTGTAAAGTTTCCACAGTCAGTGATGGTTTGGGGTGCCATGTCATCTTCTGGTGTTGGTCCACTGTGTTTTCTGACGTCCAAGGTCAGCGCGCAGCCGTATACCAGGAAGTTTTAGAGCACTTCATGCTTCCTGCTGCTGACCAACTTTATGGAGATGCAGATTTCATTTTCCAACAGGACTTGGCACCTGCACACAGTGCCAAAGCAACCAGTACCTGGTTTAAGGACCACGGTATCCCTGTTCTTAACTGGCCAGCAAACTCGCCTGACCGTAACCCTCATCGAAAATCTATGGGCTATTGTGAAGAGGAAGATGCGTCACGCCAGACCCAACAATGCAGAAGAGCTGAAGGCCACTATCAGAGCGACCTGGGCTCTCATAACACCTGAGCAGAGCCACAGACTGATGGACTCCATGCCACGCCGCATTGCTGCAGTAATTCAGGCTAAAGGAGCCCCAGCTAAACATTGAGTGCTGCACATGCTCATACTTTTCACTTTTAATCATTTCTTTGTGTTGGTCTTCAGTAATATTCTAATATTCTGATACTGAATTTGGGATTTTCCTTCGTTTAAAAGAAATAAACATTTGAAATATATCAGTCTGTGTGTAATGAATGAATATAATATACACGTTTCACTTTTTGAATGGAATTAGTGAAATAAATACACTTTTTGATGACCAGCACCTGTATAACCAGTCAAAAGTTTGGGAAACGTTACTATTTTGCATGTTTTTGAAAAGTCTGTTCTGCTCACCAAGGCTGCATTTATTTGATCAAAAATACAGTAAAAACAGTAATATTGTGAAATATTACAATTTATAGTAATGTTTTTTTCTTTCTAATATACTTTTAAATTTATTTCTGTGATGCAAAGTTGAGTTTTCAGCATCATTACTCCAGTCTTCAGTGTCACATGACCCTTCAGAAATCATTCAGATATGAGGATTTAATATCAATGTTGGAAACAGATTAATATTTCTTTATAACCTGTGATACTTTTTTCGGGATGGATGAATAAAAAGTAAAAAAAGAGCTGCATTTGTTCAAAATAGAGAACTTTTTTAACAATATAAATCTTTACTGTCACTTTTATCAATTTAACACATCCTTGATGAATAGAAATATTAATTTCTTTCACAGTAAGAAAGAAAAAAGATTACTGACCCCAATCTTTTGAGCGGTAGTGTATATTGTTATAAACGATTATTTAAAATAAATGCTGCTATTTTAAACCGTTTTATTCATCAAATAATGCAGAAAAATTATTACGGTTTATAAAATAATATTGATGTTTGAAAATAAATTTTTTGATCAATAGTTTTTTTAAAATGTGGTCGATTCAAAATCGATTCTCAAAGGCCACGAATCGATGATCCATGTTTTTTTCCACTAACATTGAAGATACGATTAACGTAAATCTAATTACTAGTCTTCTCCACTAGATGTCACCCTCTTATTTGCCTTGCGCGATGTTACGCGAGAGAGGCGCGCTGTCATTCATTCATTCAGTGTAGCACTACAAATCTGCAGAACCATTAGATGAGACATCACCCAGGCGTTGCAACACCCCACAGCCCGAGCACACAAACGCTAAAAATAGATCACATGCACGCGAATGCTTGCCTTGCGTTATGATCAAGCGTTCACTGAAGCACGTACGTTAGCCATTATAGACATATTCAACAGACAGCGCAGGACCAATAATTCAAACCTAATAGCTTACATTATAAACAGAGTTCCTCAAATGAAGTTAGTCCACATAAGTCAGCACGTTAAGGTATTGTCCGTTACCACGGCAACTACTCGTGTCCAGATATGAACGCGCTTCTCGTGATTGAAAAGTAACCGCACACATGACGGGCGGCAAAATCGCAAGAAAAGCTTGTCATGTCCTGAAAATGGCTGAAAATCATCCAATATCCTTTTTATGTTTTAGAATAAATATATCAAAATATCAATAAAAACCAAATTGTGTAAAATACTTCTCAGATAAATCTTTTAGAGTAAAGTTGCATCAAAATTGTATTGTATTTAACGAATCTAGAGATGGGTTCTGTTTTAATGCACCCGAGTGCACCTAAAATAAAGCGAGTTTAATACACAGGTTTGTGGCTCTTCATTTCTTTTTAATTACCCACTTGTAAACTTATGTTCACTGTTCTTTTTTATAAATACCTATAGTATTTGTAGTAAATCTATATTCATTGAGGAGAATCGAAAACGAATCGAAATTGAAAACTGAATCGAATTGGAACATCTGAATCGATACCCAGCCCTAATTGATATTAAATCATAATATCTGAATGATTTCTGAAGGATCATGGGACACTGAAGCCTGGAGTAATGGCTGATATAAATTGAGCTTTGCATCACAGAAATACATTTTTAAATATATTAAAAAAGTTATTATTTCTATTTTTTTCCTGTATTTTTGATCAAATAAATGCAGCCTTGGTGAGCAGAAGAGACTTCTTTCAAAGACATTAAAAATGGTAACGTCTTCCAAACTGTGTAATATTTAAAATATATAAAATATTGTGACAATGCGTCTTCACTTCCTGATCACTTTCCTTTCATTCCCAGCTGGTCAATTGGCATCCAGAGCTCACGTCTCATTTCCCCCATTTCTCCTCCAAGATCCAGAGTGTAACGTGCCGGTGTCCATGACCTTGGATACGTCTGTGAAACACGAGAATAAAAGAAAAGGGGGACAAAAAAAGCGAAACAAATAAGGCCACCTCATATTTGGCAGGGAGCGGGAGTGATGTCATTCCCTGATCAGGATTACACGGATATCTTGGCTCAGCTCTGCCATGGGAGGTTGAACTGCAAAACATTGCGCTGTTGTTTAGAGAAACGGGAACGGACAGTATGTCACTTTATCAGTGTGTTGGAATGACTCATGCAGAATCTGCAGACTTTTTCTGTGGAGGATTTTCAGGGAGAATCCGGTTTGGGAAACCCAGGGTTTGTATACAAAAGAATGGTTAAAGGATTCATTGAGAAAAGAATCGCTCAATTCCCATGCTCGGAGGCCATGAAGTGCCCGTCGGGAGTGTTTGTATGTTTCAGCTCTAAGTAGATTCTTTCTGTCTCACACAGTTTTGTGTGTAGATGAATAGACTGAGGCCAGGCTGAACTACTGACCCGTCGTCATTGTCCTTATAGAGTTGTTGGGGGGGTTAATAGTTCCTCTGATTCTCATTCACCGCCTGCAAACTCTCATCCTGATGTGGCGGGACGTAGGAGACTATAATATTATAAATTAGACACATTGCAAAACTGAATGCCTGCAATACACAGTACCGTTCAAAAGTTTAGAGGTCAGTAAGATTTCATTTTATATTTATATTCATTTTTTTTTTTATTCATCAAGGGCACATTAAATTGATCAAAGGTGACAGTAAAGACATTTATATGTTGTATGTATATTACAAAAGATTTATTTTTCAGAATCACACACACAAAGGAACTTGTCTTGGTAAAGCTGCCAATATACATACAAATAAATAAAAATCAACAGGCCACTGATAGTAAAATACATGTAAAAATCATTTCTTTTAAATGCAGTTATTTAAAATAAATTGGAAGAAAAATTGTGATTTATTCCTTTAAAAAAAATAAAGTTTTCATAATATTTTATTATTATTATTATTATTATTATTGGGGCCAAGCACCGAAGGTGCAGCAATACACCTACTGTAATTATTAGCCGCCGCCTTCGTGTTCTTCTTCTCTTTCTCTTTCTCCTCCTCCTCCTCCTCCTCCTCGGAGGTCTATGGCAGCCTATAGAACCGCTTGCGGGAAGGTTATGCAATTTGGCACACAGGTAGAGGACAGTCTGAACTGTCACCATAGCAAGTTTGGAGTTTCTAACTCAATCCCTCTAGCTCCACCAACTGAACCCTCAATTCAAACCCTATGATTCAGATTCTCTGTAGTGGCAATTTTCCCACCTTTATTATTATTGTTATTCTACTGTACAACAGTAATATATTTCTGTCTGATCTTTAAACTGATCTTTTATTTTGACGGGTTGTTGTGCGATAGTTTTTCTTAAATGAAACTGTAAAATGCTGATGAAGAGACTCTCAGAGCGGCTCTGAAGATGAAGTTCATGTCCTCATATAGTGAGACGGCAGAGGCTGAACACCAGGAGCATCACGCGTGTGTGTGTGTGTGTGTGTGCGCGTGTGCGTGTGCGTGTGAGATAAATGAAACCACGTCTGCACCATTCATTCACACAGAGACAAGCAGAACATGCAGAATTCATATTTAAATAGTCTTTCTGCAGTTTAATAATACTAGCCTATATCATGATTTGATTTAAGTGTACTGACCTGCTTTTGATTTATTCATCAAAAATTTGACATTTTGTGTTTATGACTGGGTTCCGCGGTTCCGTTCACGTTTTTCACATTACAGAAATCATACACACACACACACACACACACACACACACACACACACACACACACACACACACACACACACAAAAGGACGCATGATGCTCGTGGTATTTTCAGCCTGTGCCGTCTCACTATATGAGGACATGAACTTCATCTCCAGAGCCGCTCTGAGAGTCTCTTCATCAGCATTTTATGGTTTCATTTGAGAAAGGCTATCATATGGTATGAGGTGAGGCTGCACTTAGCCTTCATATAGCTCCACTAAAAGCGGCTGATCTGTGTCTTCCTGATGTCCAGTCATGCATTTGTGTGGTTGTTCCCGTGACCTTCGCTGAGCTGCACTCAACACTCTGCTTAATGGGCTGTGTTAATGCCGCTCATCTCTGATTCTTCTACACAAACATCACTGAACAGCCTCAGAGATCATGGCAGGTCTGTCCGGAAGGGATTAAACATTAGCACTAAAATTTAATTTCTCTATGCAGAAAACAAATAGGCTTTTTCTTCTCGAACCCGACTGTTGTGTTCTTTGGGGCTCAAATCTGAGGTAATCTCCATTCTTACTGTCACTCCTCACGGCTTATGTGGCTTATTGGGAGTGAATCCTTTAAATATGTTCTTAAAAGCAGGGATTAAGATGTTGTTAACCTAGCTTTTCATCTTTTAAGGGGATAGTTCACTTAAAAATGACAATTCTGTCATCATCTACCCGTATTTCATTCTAAACCTGTATGACTTCCATTCTTCTGTGGAACACAAACTGAAAATCCTCGGAAGTAGTGATGTCCAATTTGTGAATGAGTTGTTGTTTTGAGTTGACTCTTATGAATGAGTTGTTTGATCCAGTTCACAGAACTAGAACGTTAATCAGAATATTCCCTTTCGTGTTCCCCGAAGTCATAAGGGTTTGGAACAACATGAGGGTGAGTAAATCAAGAGTTTTCTCTTAAGATTCCTTTAAGCTGCATGTGTCTGTAAAACAGTTTCTCTTTAAGATGCACAGGAGATTTACAGGAGATTTACAGGAGACGTGTGGAGATGTTTTCATCAGTAGGTCATGTTTTTTAGTGGAATGATTTTTATTGAAGCCCTGAGACTTGTCAGTGTGACAGAGCGCATTCACCCTTGATGATAGCTTGAGGTTTTACCTCCCTCAGCTCGACGCGTCTGCCAAATCCTCAAAGACCAGAGAATTTACAGACTTACTCTGCGCTTTCTGCGCTGATTCTAGGTTAAAATGAAATATGTGCAATGTAGTGGATTATTTATGTGTGTGTGTGTATATATATACTCCGATCTATACTGAAGTGAATCACACTGATCACGGCTCCTGTTAGTGGGTGGGATATATTAGGCAGCAAGTGAACATTTTGTCCTCAAAGTTGATGTGTTAGAAGCAGGAAAAATGGGCAAGCGTAAGGATTTGAGCGAGTTTGACGAGGGCCAAATTGTGCTGGGGTGTTCCCAGTCTGCAGTGGTCAGGATCTATCAAAAGTGCTCCAAGGAAGGAACAGTGGTGAACCGGCCGCAGGGTCAAGACTCATTAATGCACGTGTGGAGCGAAGGCTGGCCCGTGTGGTCCGATCAAACAGACGAGAATGATTTCTGAAGGATCATGTGACACTAAAGACGGGAGTAATGATGCTGAAAACTCAACTTTGCATCAAAGAAATGGAAGAGAAGACACTTAAAAATAGATATGTTTCCAAACTATTTGTCACTTCAGATAGGGTTCAATTCTCACTATTAACTCTCTATTATTAATAAGGTATTTGTTAGGTTTAGGTATTTTTTATTATTAAAATGAACAGTGGCAGAAGTTAAAAATGATTATCATCAGCTGACTCCCATCATGCATTCTTTCTCATATAAAGACATGAGGGTAAGGCTTCTTTTCCCATACCAGTTATGAAGAGAACTGGAACATGTCGTAGCCCCTCAGTCCCGGAGCCCCTGGGGCCGCTGGGAAAGAGCCTCCAGACTGTTCTGCCAGTGTTGAGCTGCTCTGACTCAGCTGTGGGTTTGACTTCAGATGTCTGTCTGCTTGTGGCATCCCGTCACATTAACTGCCTAATGTGTTCCCATAGAGGATGTTTCAGTGCTCTTGGCTTTAATGGTATTACAACTATTATCTGCCTACCTAGGGATTATATGTGCACTTCAGAGACGATGCCTTCTAAGATTAAAGGCCTTTTCATGTCAAGGACGATAGCTATAATGATAAAGATATAGTTTCAACAATCGTTGTAAATATAAAAGAATAGCAGAGCCCACACCACAACTATAATGATAATGGCACAGAGGAACAATGTCATTGGAATTGACATTTTTCCCCCAGCTAATTAACAGTAAATACATTGACAGCCAATCAGAATCCATCCTGCTATTAAGAGCTTGAGCATTGAAGCGGCAGACATCAAAACACTTACGCTGTTCTTTAAGGCTGGGTAAAAAAAATATTGCTTTCTCGTTTTTAATCGTATGAACCGATATCGATTCTTAAATCCCAAGAATCGATCAGTCATCCTGTCTTCATTTGATGAATGAACGGAGCATCGTGGCGCGTCTCCCGTCCAATCAATCACAATAATCTTTGTTACTTTTGATATGAAACAATGTCTCAGATTTCAAATTACGTCCATTTTATTACGATATTCAGAAACATAAAGAGCGTTTTGGCGGCGTGGCGTGAGATCGCTCTGGCGTAGCTCAAGAGAAGCGGCACATGAACTGATCATCTCCTCCGCTTTAATACCAGTTACAGCCCGAAATAAACACGAATGAGCATCTGAAAGTGTGTTAAAGATACAGTACAGCTTACTGACATCTGTATCACGGCACACGGAATCGCTCAATCAGCGTTTCAGCCGCGGAAAGACGTCAGTAAAACAGCTTGCAACGTCACATTTACCTCAGAAAAACCATATCCAGTGTCCATAAACTCATTAGCCAGCTGGAAAAATTGCTAAATATATGCATCATGTTTAATGTTCTTCAATATTTGATGCATGTAGGAATAAATCTGGCAAGTTTTTATGACAGCCACCACTTAAATGTTTACATTTCAAAAAACGAATTGGAGTAGAAATATGATTGTGTGATTGTAAAGTTAATATTATAACTGTATTATAATAAATAAAAAAAAACATTGAGTGTAATTTAAATCAGTTAATTTTAACCTTCAATATTATAGTACATATTATAATAATATTACACTACAGCTGACTGCCATAGTGCAGCTTTAGTTCAGAGATTTTGTTTTCCTTGAGAAAATTTGCCGTGTGTGTGTGTCGGATGCAGTGCTGTGTCATTTGGGTCTGTGGTTGACGGAGGCATCAGGCGTCTGAATAGATCTCTGTAGAGAGCTGTGAGTGTGTGAATGAGAGGAAGCCGTGTGTGTGTGTGTGTGTGTGTGTGATTATAAGCCTGTGGTTCTATTGTGAGTTGAATAAGTCTGAAAATAACATGCTGTGTGATCCAGACACACAACTTTCTTTCTTTCTTTCTTTCTTTCTTTCTTTCTTTCTTTCTTTCTTTCTTTCTTTCTTTCTTTCTTTCTTTCTTTCTTTTTCTTTCTTTCTTTCTTTCTTTCTTTCTTTCTTTCTTTCTTTCTTTCTTTCTTTCTTTCTTCCTTCCTTCCTTCCTTCCTTCCTTCCTTTCTTCCTTCCTCCTTCTTCCTTCCTTCCTTCCTTCCTTCCTTCCTTCCTTCCTTCCTTCCTTCCTTCCTTCCTCCCTCCCTCCCTCCCTCCCTCATCTTTTCATCTTCCTCTTTTTCATTCTCTTCCACTTTTTCTTCTCTAGCTCCCTTTTCTTTCTCTGTTTTTCCTCTTCTTCAACTTTTTTTTTTTGTTCTCTTCCTCTCTCTTTGGCGTCTTGTCTCTCGCCTTCCTCCTCCTCTTTCTTTTTTCCTTTTCTCTTCATTGTGCTCTTGCTCTTTAGTTTTTCTCTTTTTCTCTTCTCTTTCTTTTCCTCATCTTTCTCTTTCTTTGTCTCTTCCTTTTTCTCATTTTCATTCTCTTCCTCTCTTTCTGTACTTTCCTATTCCTCTTCTCTGTCTCTCTTCTTTTGTTTTCTTTTTCTCTTCCTTCTTGTTCTTTCAATTTTCTCTCACTTTTTCTCTGGCCATCCTATTCTCTTCTTTTGCAGCTCTCTCTGCTGTGTTTCTTTGTCCCTGGGGTTTCAGGCGCTCATTCAATCTCTCACTCAGTCACCTTTGTTGATTTAACAAAGAGAATCTGCATTAATTATTCTCAGATTATCCGGCTGAGGATGCACACACAACATCATTTTTGCACACACGTCCTGTGCACGTTCAGTAGAGCCCATGGTCACAAACGAATGCATTAATTCAAGTAAATCTGCGCTCTCCACAGGTCAGTAATTAAACTCAAACAGATCCAGCAGAAAGAGTCTGTGACCCCGGATCGTTTCCACAGGCGCTTTACTGTATGTGTGACAAGCTGAGCCACAGAGTCTGAATACTAAAGGCTGTTTCTGTCTGAATAGGGCTCGTCCCTCTCAAGGTTACGTCCCTTTGTTCAGTGTGTGTGAGAGAGGAGGTGAAACAGGGGCTGGTGGGCTTTTATTCTTCAGCGTTTAGAGGCTTAACAATGACGACTCGCATTCCTGAGGCCAGATTTATTTCTCTCGCAGCCTCACAGAAGCCAGAGATACACCCTCACATCTGATCCGAAGCTATTCACCTCAGAATACATCAGCAAAAAAAAGATATATAATATTAATAATATATAATAATACATAATATATAGTAAAATAATAAATTATATATTAATTTAATAGATAATATTATCGAATAATAAATATATAGTAGTAAATGCAATAGAATAGAAAGAAAAGTTTATATTTTTACCCTTTTGTCCATCCATCTATCCATCCATCCATCTATCCATCTATCCATCCATCTATCTATCTATCCATCCATTTTCCGTCCATCCGTCGTGAATGATTTATTCTGTCCATCCATATAGCCATCCATATATCCATCTGTCGGTCTACTCAAACTTTTGGGTATGAGAAGTAAAATACAGTAAAAAAAAAATTGTGAATGATTTATTTCCTCCGTCTGTATAGCCATCCATCCATATATCCATCCATTCATATAGCCATCCATATATTTACATTTACATTTATGCATTTGGCAGACGCTTTTATCCAAAGCGACTTACATTGCATTCAAGATACACATTTTTACATTTTTGTCAGCTCTTGCTTTCCCTGGGAATTGAACCCATGACCTTGGCGTTGCTAATGCCACGCTCTTATTGTTTGAGCTACAGGAAAGCTATATCCATCCATATAGCCATCCACATAGCCATATGTCTGTCTACTCAAACTTTTGGGTATGAGAAGTAAAGTACAGTTCAAAAATTGTTTATCACTGAATGAACACATGGAAGAATTTGATACCTCAGATATTTGATCTGAGGTTTCACGATAAATAAAACCACCTTCCTTACACATATCTATTAAACATCAAACCTGTCTAATCAGAGCCTTTTTTAAATATAATCAGACTATTATAATTAGAAGCCTCAGTCTGTGCTGGCTAGGAAAGTCTAGAGAGGTTGTAATCAGTTGTCCGTTGACCAGTATAATCAGTTCGGCTTGGTTTCATGGGTTTCAATGCAGTGTGGTTTGCTTTGGACCCAAAGAGCTAATTTAGGGTGGGTAAGTTTACATTACTGTCACTCAAACTGCCTTTCTCTCTACTTTTCTGTCTTTTCGCTTCAGTCTGTCTGCCCTTTAGTTTCTCGATGGCCATCTGTGGTTGGCCTGTCATGATTCAGCTCGTCTCAGGCATTTTTCCAAACTTTGTGAGCTGCCTACGTAGGCAGTATTTTAAGGCGTCCCAAACGGAAGACAATGTAGTTGTTAAATGACATGAGACATATGGATTTCAGTAAGTTGTACTGTATCTTTCAACAATCCTTCTGATGTTCGTTCATGTTATTTGGTGCTTTAACTAGTAGTAAAGGGGAAGAGATGATCAGTTCATGTGCCGCTTGAACTGAGGCGCTGCATCGATCCGTCACGCCACATTAAAGTGCGTCAAATCTATATTTTTTTTGTTTGAATTTTGTAATAGAATTTACAGAATTTCTTGGGTTCGTGGGGTTTCTTTGGTTTTAACAAGCGATATTGGTTCTTCAAAAGAATTCCATTTTTTTTTTAACACAGCCCTAATTTTAAGATACCTTCTTTTAGCTAAATTTAAATACAGCATTGCATGTATCGTTTGTGGACAAGACAGTCCCAGAATGCATTGCTACACTTTACTTTTACTTTTGCTTTACTTTTAAAAACATTGGATAACACTTTATTTTAGTGTCCTTGTTACATATGTTGCATGTACTTATGGGTACTTAATGTAAATTATGCATCATTTTGCAACAACCCCCAACCAAATCCTGATCCTACCCTAACTCTGTAGCAAGTAAATGTTGTTAATTAATATTACTCACACTTTATTTTAAGATGTCTTTTAAAATGACTAACCAAAAATTGTCTGTCCTTGAAATAAAGCAGAAAAAAATAAACCATACATATTAGATGTAAAAACATAAACTTAAAACTGAAAAAGTTAAAAATGTTGCATTGCATTGACAATGAAAATACTGTATTCTAAAAATATAATAATAAAAGATAATTTAAACTGTACACAATCACTGAAGGGTTAAGAAGTTACCTTATGTGCATTAGTAATTAGTGCAATACTGTGTTTTCAAGACGATAATAAGCGTTCACACGAGTTTCCTATATACTCAAATAAACAACATTACAAAGTCAGAATGTGATGCATAGCCACCGAAAATGACATTTGCTTATACAACCAATGATTTGAGAGAATACATGCATATATTAGCTGATTGTCCAATAGCCAAGGTGGGCATGTACATGCACATTTCTTCACTAAAAAGCTTCTCTCTCTTAGTAGGTGTACAAAGTATGGGAAGTGACTGTGCTGTAGTTTAATTCTAGTGTTATTAAAAATAAAGACATTCAACTTAATTAGCTTGATTATAGTATTGTGGCATTATTGCAGTGAGTCTCCTGTGTGTTTTGCATGAGGAGCGATATTTGACTGCAGAGCGTCATTTATGAAGGTTGATTTCAGTTTAGATATTTTCTTAAAAGGTAAAACACAAGTAGAGCGTTCACTGGAATTTGTAACCAAGCTTCTCAGTTGCTTTATACTCCTCCGTTGGCTCTTTTTCTTGTGGCGTCCCTTGTTTTCTAGTCTGTGGTTTTAGGAAATGACAGAGCCGTCCAGATATCCGTCCAGCATGTGACATGAAGAGCACATCCTTCTCTCTGAAATATGCAATCTCAGTGTTGTGGTCTGTTGCTTGAGAGAATGACTCAGAGTTTCACAAAAGATCTCTGTCCTCGACTTCAGCATTGCTTTGTCTGTCAATGAAAGAGGCTTGAAAGTCACTTTTCTCTGTTTTTCCAGCTCTCACTTAAAGCACTTTGAAGCTTTCACAACAAGTGTTGTCTGATCAATAGAGCAGTGCAGTCATGCTAATATACAAGTGTTCACCTGTTTCTCTTATCTGACTGAAACTAGCAAGATTTTATGCATCATGATTACTTCCACTGTAAAGGGACAGCTCATCATTGTTGTCTCAGGGAAGGAAAGCGTTGTAAGATTTGCAAATGATTCGTGACACAAGTCTCTCTGTGCCAAGCCTCCGAACATGAGCGATTTACATCTGTTTGGGTAAGATGGTGTGAGTTATAAAACAGTAGGTTTGGGCCAATAACGAGCACAGTCATGATTTCACCCTCACGTTGGTTGATCTTCACTAGTTTCATTCTCTTAAAGGCTTTTGGCCACTCGTTCGCCTGCTCTCCGTCTGAACGGTTTGTTTGAAGGGTCGTGACTGCTGTGATTGGCTAAACTCTTTGCATATGAAATAAAATGGCTAGTATTACATGTGGAACTTGTAGCACGTTTTTACTATTACAGTTACCGATTAACTAATCATGATTAGTTATAGGATTAGATTTAGATCTATGTCATTATATTCAGATGGTGGCATGAAAGGTTTTGCAGTGATGAGCATTGTAGCCGATCACAGACATGTTGAGTGTAAATAAGAGATTCATTGATTATAACAGGAGTTTTGGTGCGAGTCCAGATAAACTCACGCTGTTTGATTGACAGCTCCAGTGACTGTAAAGGGAGCTTTTATCGCTTTCTATATATAAATTAATCACAGTTTACATAACCGATTATTTTCATCCTACTAAGAGACACAATGTGTTGAGTCACTAGTTTGATTTACTGACACAGACACAGAACATCTGACTGTACATGAATCATTACATATCAAAAATCACTGGTCTCAGATCAGGCATTAGAATGAACACGGTTAATCACATGTTGTGGCATTACTGTCAAGTCCATATCGCAAAATTCTGTTTGCAAAGCCAGCTTCGAAACTGAGACTGATCTACCAAAGAGTCCACAGTGAAATGCACCGAATACTAATAAATAATGCTCAACTGAGACATTCACATTGTTGACAATAAATAAGCACATTCCTAGCATTAGGATCCTTTGGAAGGTAATAGTCCATTGATCCTGTATCGCTCTTCTATCCTCATCATCTCACTAACACTCCAGTGGGTGGGGCCAAAGTAATAGACTTTCACCATCTATTACAGGCTCATTCCACAATGAGTCGTTCTCTAGGCCTAGGACTGTTTTTGGACTATCAAGGAAGTTTTCAGTTCTGAAACTTACAGGATATTCTTATGTCAAACTTGATTCCTCTTTTCGAGACATCTTTAAAAGATATAACAGTGTTGTTCAAGGCTGCAGGTAAATTATGCGAAAGCAGAACTGTATATTTGACACTTTTTGAGTTGTGTGAAGTAATTATGTGGAATAATTGGGACTGATTACTTTTGGATGGACAGAAATTGTGATTGCAAAGTCTACACTCTTTTTTTCCTTTTTCATCATGTTTTTTTTTTTTTTTTTGCATTTTCCATCCAGCCGATTTAGGGACCAGCCCTCCTGTTCCATTTATTTTTCTGTTATTGTATCAGCCAGTTCAGATAAACTGAAATAGTGAATGCAATCCTACTACATCCTGTCTCTGACCAGACGCTTGTGACCCCAGTGGGTGGTGAAAGAGAGCGGAGGTGTGACCAGGGCACGCTGACTTCCTGTTTTCTGCCGTTCCTCACCATTTATTCGCCTTTTCAGACACTAGACATCTTTGTTTTGCTCTTCATCAGTGGGAGAGAGCGAGTGGGAGTAGAGATGAATCGAAGCTATGCTCAGATTAACGTACTATCATTGTGTTTCTACAATATGTGTGAATGCATTGCAGTGTCCGACTGACCTTGTACATGTCAAAATGCGCAGTATGTCTAGTAAACGCGTCTTGATCCTCCATCTACAATATGAAGAAATGACAGATGTGATTTTAAATCACAATTTTATTTATTTTATCCCAAAAGCATTTGGTTTAAGTGGCACAAAACAATCACAGCTCATCGGGTTTAACAGCAGCAATCTCCCAAACATTAAAAGCAAGAAAATAATAATAAAAAACATTACGATGGAGAAAAGAAGCAGGATTTAATCTGTGCTGTGAATAGCGGGTAATGAAAATACATTTGAGACGCGTTGTTCTGTATTATTATTGCGCTCTGCTTATTAGTTTTTGTTCCCTTGATGGTGTTCAGGGATGACAGTAAAAACATTATAAGACTCTGCCACATTTCAATGGCAGTGCTTTTATTAAGACGACTGAATCAATGTCCTCCAGCATCATTGTTGGAAGAGTGTCAGTCAACTCATGCCAATGCCCGTCGGTTTCACTGAGGCTGGGAAGGGGATTATTCATGTCATCAACATGCTAATCATACTTTTTACGTTCTCTGAGTAAAACCTTCAAACTTCAAGCTGTTCAAAGCTGTTATTTTAAGCTTTCAGACCTGGCTTTGTCAAGGCAACATCATTACTCTGCTCCGTAAAGTACCACACTTTTGATGCTGCTGCAGTTGGGAAATATTTAGAATATATTTGCAATGATTTTTGCTTTGAATTTATGCCATTTTTGTTTCTTTTGTGCCTGATCAGGAGAGCAGTACCTGCTCAGTGCTCAGCGGAGGTGTCCTGGCGGAGGGATGCAGGATCCCGGCGGTGTTCATCCGTACTCGCCCACAGACGAAGGCCTCAAACTCAGCCTGGCTAAAGGGGTCTCCATGTCTCTCCCCTCGTCCCCTCTCCTGCCCCGACAGACCTACGTAATGGCATCTCGCCCAAGCAAGAAGTCTCCAGGTGGGATGTTTATTAAAACTATCAGTTTAGAAGCATCGAAATGTTTGAGTTGCACTGTTTTGGTTTTGCTAGCAGTGCAGAAATTACACACTTTAATGGTGAATTTCTAACAAGAACACATCCAGGTCACCGGAAAAGAAATTAAGAATTAGATAAAAAAAAAAAATTGTAACACTTCCTGTATAATGCATTATTAATTTTTTCATAACATTGTAATGTATTATACACCAATCAGGCATAACATTATGACATTATGATATACACTGATTATCTCTTCATCACGGCTCCTGTTAGTGGGTGGGATATATTAGGCAGCAAGTGAACATTTTGTCCTCAAAGCTGATGTGTTAGAAGCAGGAAAAATGGGCAAGCGTAAGGATTTGAGCGAGTTTGACAAGGGCCAAATTGTGATGGCTAGACGACTGGGTCAGAGCATCTCCAAAACTGCAGCTCTTGTGGGGTGTTCCCGGTCTGCAGTGGTCAGGATCTATCAAAAGTGCTCCAAGGAAGGAACAGTGGAGAACCGGCCACAGGGTCATGGACGGCCGAGGCTCATTGATGCACGTGTGGAACGAAGGCTGGCCCGTGTGGTCCGATCAAACAGACAAGTTACTGGAGCTCAAACTGCTCAAGAAGTTAATGCTGGTTCTGATGGAAAGGTGTCAGAATACACAGAGCATCTCAGTTTGTTGCGTATGGGGCTGCATAGCTGTTTACAATTAAGTGGTTACAGTTATTCATGAGGTCATACGGTGCATTAAAAAGCATAATTAATACATTAAAATGTTTATAATGCATTATATAAAGGCGTCATGTAAAGTTTTACCATTTTATTTTCCTGCACTATGGAATTATTTCCTCCAAAATTGCAAATCTGGATGTTTTACTATTTAGCTTTTTTGTAATTACCAATATTCTCCTGGGAGAATATTATTAAATTCCCATTACTGCAATACAGGACAGTAATTTTGGTCACTAATTTTTATTTAAATCTGCATTAATTAAAGGCAGTACCATAAATAGATGTATTCAAACATTATTTTTATGATATTATTTAAATATTAAATATTAAAAAGAAAAATTGGTCACATTATAATTTTTTTAAATAATAAAAATGAGAATTGGTGGGTACATGTACATAATTGTCATAAACATAATGTTATTTTAAGTAGCTTGAGATATTTGACTTTGGAGACTTTTGCCATCTCATTTGTGACTTCCTCTTTTGGTTTTCTACATTTTCGATGGTTCATCAACTCTATTAATGTGTGGTTTTGTGTATTTATTTATCTCTGATTGTCTTTATTTTTATGTATATGAGGTAGAAGGTAGAAGAAAGCATCTGTTAGTTCATTTGCATCTTGATTTGAGTTAGTAAGTTAGTACACGAGTGTGTGTATGTAAACAGTGTGAGGCGTTTCCCACACCATCTCTGTGTTGAGGACAAGGTCATGAGCAGCTGAGATCTTCAAAGGGCTTTGCTGGTTGTCTCTGGACTTGTTTCAACCTGAGCTTTGTTTTTGGAGGATTTAGCACAGAGGATTGAAATCCTTTCAGTGGTCACTTTGGCATCTCGCTCACATCTGGTCCTCGTGTGTGTTTGGATCAGCACCTCTCTTTGAAAAGGGGATTGATCCTTTGAAGGCACCGGAAGCAGGCGACATGCTCAAATGATTTTGCCCTTTGCACATTTCATTAGTCTGACAATTAAAGAAAGATAAACGTCCAAATGAGATTCCCCCTGGAGGACCAGACCCTCGGGTGAGGGATTCATTACAGACATCGGACACACGTGAGACTGAGCTTTTGTTTTTACCTCCACAGATGGAAGCGTTTTAAGATTGATAATAATAATAATAAATGTTTGTTGAGCATCAAATCCTCATATCAGAATGTTTTCTGAAGGATCATGTGACACTGAAGACTGGAAAACTCAACTTTACAACACAGAAATAAATTACATTTTACAATATATTCACATAGAAAACACTTATTTGAAATTTAAACAATATTTCCCTATTTTTTACAGTATTTTTGATCAAATAAATGAAGGCTAGGTGAGCAGAAGAGACGTTGAAAAATCTTATTGACCCCAAACTGTTGAACAGAAGTTTATATTCACTAATATAACAAAATTAATATTTTACTAAAACATTTTAATATATGGAAAAATGGCATGGAGAAAATTAATTGAATACATTTATGAATTAATTCATTTTTGTCATTTTGTGTTTAACCAATAATATTCCTTCAAAGCACATGTTAGTCATGCATGACTTGTATGTTACATTATATATCATGCAAAGAGTTTATCTGTTCATGTAGAGGATTTTCTGGGAAAACTCACAGGGATGAATTTAACCAAAATTAGGTTCATATGGACTTTAAACTCCACGCTCTTGTTTAGATTATGAAAGTAATAACATGGATAATGTGAGAGTTATTGACTTAAACCCTGGATGATAATGACCGAATGAACCTTATTCGGCTGTGCCGAAGGGAATCTTTGGCATTAGTTGATGTTATTAGGAGCATCAAAGGCCAGCTGATGAGTTTCATGTGGACAGAGGACCAGGGTTTGTGTGTGGTAATCACTGAACATAGGATAATAAGACATGCATTTATGTCATACGGAACAGGTCGTAAGAAATTAAAGGGGTCGTATGATGCTGTTTTCATTATTTTGATTATTGCATGTAATGGACTAGGGTAACATGCTTTAATGATCAAAAACACATTATTGCAGCTTCTCTATTTCCAGTCTGTCTGAATTGTGCAGGTTTCTACAAAGCCCCTCCCTCTGAAAAGCTCAGAGTGCTCTGATTGGCCAGCTGACCCAGTCCATTATGATTGGCCAAACAACTCAAGCGTGTGTCAGAAATGTAACGCCCTTTACCATAATCACGAATTCAGCTTCCAAGGCTTATAAAGCATTTGTAAACACACTCAGTTTGAGCCCGAGTCAGATTCTGAAAATGCGGATGATCAAGATGATCGATCAGAACCATCTGATTAACCTCGGTTTGCTTTCACATCCAAACACACCGCGTCTCTGTGACATGATGTCAACACTACAATTCACTGAAACCATGCCTTCTTTCTTTGGCCATATGCTAATATTTCACATTGTGACGTGGACGTTTGAGGAATCGAGGCGATTTAGGCAGGTCTGGATCGGTGTTCTCTTTTAGATAGAATAAATCCCACTTATGAGCTTTGTAATTTTGCAGATCTTATACATGCACATATACATTACACATGCACTAAAGGAAAAGGGGTTAATCATATGACCCCTTTAACTATTCTTTTACTATTGGGTTAACTCTTCAGTTTTAAGCGGCCACATATGGTGTGTAAAGCTGGAGGGAGTCTGTGTGTAAGTGTGTTTATGAGAGAGGATGTTGAGATCTTCACGAGGAGGTGTTGAACAGCAGGACGGGGGGCTGAAATCTCACCTCAGCTCTCACAAACACCAGAGCTGCTGGAGGAGTCGATCTCTGCCGGTCAGGTCCTGATGCCACAGGGCAGATGGAGCAGCGGCAGCAGAGATCCTGGAGTCTGTTCCTCTGATACGGGCCTCGGGGCACTTCCTCCAATCTCTCACGTTTGATTTGTCTGTACAGATACTGTGTCAGAGGTGCAGAGACTCGTGCTGCAGGTTTTGAGTACACTAGCAGTAAAAGTAAATGAGACATTGCATGCTTACCAAACTACCACTTTTGATTTATTATCTGCCTCAAAACATCATTTAAAATCAAGCTTAATTGGTGGATTAACATGTCAAATTTATGATCTCATCCTATCTGAATAGATGGATCTTGGCCATGATAACATTGATAGGGCCCTATGAACGTTTTGGCAGCGCGTGCTGAAAGAAACAAGAAAGCGTGTCAAAATGACTATTCCCCAACTGTAAATGGTTAGTTCTGCATTTACTCACGCTCATGTTGTTTTCGCGCGTCACGTCACATTTGATCGCCTGTGTTTACTACAGTTTGCAAATCTGTTCACCATATAAAGTTTGAGAGGAATGGACTTTAAATGGGGGGTACAGAAATCTTTCTCTGGTTTCTTGAAAAATATCTTAATTTGTGTTTTGAAGTTGAATCGATGAAAATCGTGTAGGTTTGAAACGACATGAGGGTGAGTACATGATGACAGAATTTGCATTTTTGAGTGAATTATACCTTATAAATACAGTAAGCTGAGCCTTGGATAAAACAACTACACTCACCTAAAGGATTATTAGGAACACCTGTTCAGTTTCTCATTAATGCAATTATCTAATCAACCAATCACATGGCAGTTGCTTCAATGCATTTAGGGGTGTGGTCCTGGTCAAGACAATCTCCTGAACTCCAAACTGAATGTCAGAATGGGAAAGAAAGGTGATTTAAGCAATTTTGAGCGTGGCATGGTTGTTGGTGCCAGACGGGCTGGTCTGAGTATTTCACAATCTGCTCAGTTACTGGGATTTTCACGCACTACCATTTCTAGGGTTTACAAAGAATGGTGTGAAAAGGGAAAATCATCCAGTATGCGGCAGTCCTGTGGGCGAAAATGCCTTGTTGATGCTAGAGGTCAGAGGAGAATGGGCCGACTGATTCAAGCTCATAGAAGAGCAACGTTGACTGAAATAACCACTCGTTACAACCGAGGTATGCAGCAAAGCATTTGTGAAGCCACAACACGCACAACCTTGAGGCGGATGGGCTACAACAGCAGAAGACCCCAACGGGTACCACTCATCTCCACTACAAATAGGAAAAAGAGGCTACAATTTGCACGAGACATTCAGATGGTAGAGTCAGAATTTGGTGTAAACAGAATGAGAACATGGATCCATCATGCCTTGTTACCACTGTGCAGGCTGGTGGTGGTGGTGTAATGGTGTGGGGGATGTTTTCTTGGCACACTTTAGGCCCCTTAGTGCCAATTGGGCATTGTTTAAATGCCACGGCCTACCTGAGCATGGTTTCTGACCATGTCCATCCCTTTATGACCACCATGTACCCATTCTCTGATGGCTACTTCCAGCAGGATAATGCACCATGTCACAAAGCTCCAATCATTTCAAATTGGTTTCTTGAACATGACAATGAGTTCACTGTACTAAAATGGCCCCCACAGTCACCAGATCTCAACCCAATAGAGCATCTTTGGGATGTGGTGGAACGGGAGCTTCGTGCCCTGGATGTGCATCCCACAAATCTCCATCAACTGCAAGATGCTATCCTATCAATATGGGCCAACATTTCTAAAGAATGCTTTCAGCACCTTGTTGAATCAATGCCACGTAGAATTAAGGCAGTTCTGAAGGCGAAAGGGAGTCAAACACAGTATTAGTATGGTGCTCCTAATAATCCTTTAGGTGAGTGTATATCGCGAATCATATCGTTTACATCAGCGATATCAACTCATTTTTACAATGTATCGTTACACCCCTAGACACTATATTACAAGGTGATATAAGCAGACTGACCTGCTTTGGCAAATTCCGTGACATTCCGCGTTATACAGGAAATGCACTTTTTTTTATGACTGGATTCCGCGATTCCGTCCACTAGAGCTCTACGATTAATCGTTAAAATATCACAATCTCGATTCAAACACCCACGCAATCTCATTTCTAAATGACAACGATTCGGCTGTCTATTACGCATGTTTCACATCGCAAGCGGCAGCGGAGTACTAATGATTGAGAGGGTCGGCCGTCACGCTTCCAATGCGAACGCTCTCATTCATTGATATGGGCTGCTCGCGCTCTACTGACGCTTCCGAAACTGTTTAAAGACTTTAGGCACTTTAGTTAACCTTTAAAAGTACGATCATCACATTGCAACACTCAAATCTGCGTTTGCGCTGATCTAGGGAGAGCAGCTGCCATGTAAATGTACAGTGAGTACTGGGCGATAAAACGATATGTATCACGATAGACACGCAATTGATATCAATAAAAAATGCGTTCGATAAAACATTCTGTAATTTTTTTTTTGGACTTTGGTAATTTTTAACTGACTCCGCGCGCCTCGTCCGTTTGAGGAAGTGTTTATACTCTACGCTCTCGCCGTTGTGCTATTCTTTGAAACGACAGGAGGGAAACTCAGAGTAATTGTTCTATAAAGCATCAGGAAACAGCGGCGAGAAGAAGTAAGGTACACACGTGACACTACGAAAGAATCGTCTAAACCCAGTATTACTTGTGTCATTAGAACTGGATATATGGCTGGGAGAACATGTATACAACTAAATTAACCATCTCTTGAACATTTCCAATTAGTTTCGTGAACATTTTTATTAAACATGGCTCTTTATTTTCATTAAAAGGGCTTATTTCTGCTATTGTTGGTTCATTTTGTAAATATAAGCAACTGATTTAGATGCACAAACTGTGTGTTGGTGTGATGAGACGTCATGCTCGGCCAGATTCGCCTCGGACTCGTGCATCTTCGGTTCCTGGGCTGCGTGGAAAGTTCACCGGCAAGCGAAATGGGGTCTTGACTCGCGCTCTCAACGCGCACGACCGCCCACTCCATGTTGACGTCATTTTTGCCGCGCGCACCCTCGCAGACGCGCCGATTATAAACATAATTACATTTTAATTATTTGAGTGTTTTCCATGGCTGTGTTGACATTTCTGACTTTATAACTGAGGGGATTATAATCAGAGGAAGGTTAAGTTTAAAATATATATTTTTTTAAAATGTAATATATTTTTCTCCTGGTCCTTATTTTAAATAGGTCATAAAAAATCTCAATAATTATCGATATCGACCGATATGAAACACTTATATCGTGATACAGTTTTCAGCCATATCGCCCAGCCCTACTACTGGGAAAAAAGTTTATAGCTTGGGTATAAACACTGATGTCTATGGTTGTGATCAAAATAAGAGTAAATCATCTTTTGGCACTTGTAGCCTGTGTATTGTATTGCTTATCGTTACTCCAGGAGGTGGTGACAAAACGGTGTCATTGAATCATTCATTTGAAAGATTTATTCACAAACACTGAGACATCTGGATTCTCAATTAATCCGGAATTGTGCAGCTCTACCGCATCATGGAAATCATAGAGCCCTACGTTGATAGTTAAAAGAACAATTTCTGGTACTGTGAAAGACGCAGTTTCACAACTCAACACTCAATCTCCATTTGCTTGTACGCACTGGGAGGTGCAGCGATGTGACTTCAGCCAAACTCAGACCGTATAAACGGCTTCAGAGAGATCCTGTATTCAGCATCATTACCTCAGTCCTGGAGCTCATTTCCTCACAGCTGAAGTAATAACGTTGAACTGTGGCGGCCTCCTTTTAAGCTAAACCGCTACTTCCCCAAACCACCGAGTTATTGATCCTATTAAAGCCATATCACATGAGGCTGGCACACATTATGTGCTGCTTTCATCAGGAGTGAGGGCTGACACATGTTTCACCTCGTCCTCTTTGCCTCTTCACTGACCTCTACTGGAGAGTTTGGGTTATTACATCCTCCAGGACACTCTGAACCTCTGAGGTCAAGAATGCCTTCTCTTCCTGGTCCAGTCCATGTTGAATTTGTTTGAGTGAACGCATGTCTTTCCAGTGATATAGTGTGCTGGAGATCGTTTTAGCAGATGTGGAGAAGGTCTTCAGGGGAATTGGAGATGGAGTATCTTTTAGGAAGTCTGGTTGCGTGAGGATCTGTAAAAGACGTTCAGTGCCTCAAGATACACTTTCCTTTTACAGCTTATATCATTACAGCATGTTCGACTGTTACCACAGATCTGATTCAGTGTTCATGTGTGTTTGTGTCTATTTGTGTGTCTATTACGGTTTATATATACCGTACCAAACACTATCAATACAGCTACTCAGATTGCACTGAAACATTGTGATTTTAATGGGCTTTTTATTTGACCATTTTTAGTTTCCTAAAGATTGTCATTTGACTGGATTCTTCCTCATCTCATGACTTGTGATTATGAGACGGTTCAGACAGAGATGCTTTAATAGCGTCTCATTTAAACTTCAGTAGCAAAAACAGTGTTAGTAAGTTTGATTCATTTCAGTGAGTCATTTCAAGCTCATTCTGTTCAAATGAATCAAATCATTCATTTTGTGGCGTCTGTCTGTCTGTCTGTCTGTCCACTATCTGTCTGTCTGTCTGTCGTTCTTTGTCTGTCTGTCTGTTCTTTCTGTCTGTCTGTCATTCTTTGTCTGTCTATCCTCTGCCAATCCTCTATCTGTCTGTCTGTTGTTCATGTTTGTCTATCCTCTGTCTGTCTGTCGTTCTTTGTTTGTCTATCCTCTATCTATCCTCTGTCTGTCTGTTGTTCTATCCACCTATCCATCCATCTATCTATCCATCTATCCATCTATCCATCTACCTATCTACCTATCTATCTACCTATCCATCTATCCATCTACCTATCTACCTATCTATCCATCTACCTATCTACCTATCTACCTATCTACCTATCCATCTATCCATCTATCCATCTATCCGTCTATCTGTCTGTCTGTCTTGTCTGTCTGTCTGTCTATCTATCTATCCATCTACCTATCCATCTACCATCTATCTGTCTGTCTGTCTGTCTGTCTGTCTGTCTGTCTGTCTATCTATCTATCTATCTATCTATACATGTATACATCTATACATCGATCTACCTACCTATCCATTTATCTATCTATCCGTCCATCCATCTGTCTGTCTGTCTTTCTGTCTGTCTGTCTTTCTGTCTATCCACCTATCCACCTATCCATCTATCCACCTATTCATCTATATCTATCTGTCCGTCCGTCCGTCCGTCCGTCTGTCCATCTACCTACCTATCTATTTATCTATCTATCCGTCCATCTATCCACCTATTCATCTATCTATCCATCTATACATTTATCTATCTATCATTTATCTTGTTTACATTTCACTGCCGGTTGTATATTCTGTATATAACTGTGTATGTGACAAATAAAACTCTTGAATCTTGAATCTATCCAACCGTCCATTCGTCTGTCTGTCTGTCTGTCTGTCTGTCTGTCTGTCTGTCTGTCTGTGTCTGTCTGTCTGTCTATCTATCTATCTGTCTATCTATCTGTCTGTCTGTCTGTCTGTCTGTCTATCTATCTATCTATCTATCTATCTGTCTATCTATCTGTCTATCTTCTCTATCCTCTGTCTGTCTGTTCTATCTATCTATCTATCTATCTATCTATCTATCTATCTATCTATCTATCTATCTATCTATCTATCTATCTATCTATCTATCTATCTATCTATCTATCTATCTATCTATCTATCTATCTATCTGTCTATTCTCTATCCTCTGTCTGTCTGTTGTTCTATCTATCTATCTATCTATCTATCTATCTATCTATCTATCTATCTATCTATCTATCTATCTATCTATCTATCTATCTATCTATCTATCTATACATCATTTTGGAGGTAACACAGCAGCACAAAGAAAATATTGGTTTGTGTCAATGATGAAAACATTCATCCAATTTGCACAATTCACACAAATCAGTTTGATAATATCAACATAAGTGAGCTAAAATATGAGAATAGTCTTCCAGTTCACATCCCCATGTCCTCAAGTTGTTTGCGTTTTATGGAAACACTGCCTTAAAATGCAGCTCAAGCAGATGAACTTTTCAAACGTGTCAGAGTTCAGAAGGTTCTGCAGAACCGGAATGATCCGGCTGACTATATGCTGGATTGGAGCTCACATTGGCATCAGTGGCGTTGATGTGGCATTGACCGGCCAACGCAATAAAACGGCCTCAGAGCAGATCTGGATGACAACCTCCTCTGTTCAGTATTTCACTTCACAAAAGCGAACTTCCATCTGTGGACGTCACTTCAGTCTGAATGCGTGATTCACAGACGGACACTGATATTTCAGAGTAAAGAGGAGTATTGTCACGGCACGCTCTTTCTTCCCGTGGCTTTTGTTGTCCGTACAGAAGATCTTATGTCTTGGGAGAACGACTCAAATGTGAACGTGTCATGAGGTCTTTGACTTTGCTCCATGTCTTTTAAAGTCTATGTGGATCTGCCCACATGAGTAGAGCACAAAAGCTGCGTTCCAGAAATAAAGATCCTTTTCACTTTCTCCATGGAGAGAAGTTATTTTAAATTACTGTATATAAAATGTTTATATATATATATTAGTATATCGTGTCACAATATATCACAATACAACAATGCAGCAATATGTATCATGGGAGAGTGACAATCTGTGCAGTTCACCTAAAATAAAACTTATAGTGTGAGGAAAAATTGACTGTCGGTACATTAAATTGCTATATATAATAGGGCTGGGTATTGACACAAATTTCACAGTTTGATTCGATTTCGATTCACAAGCTTGCGATTCGATTTGATTTCAATAGCGATTATTTTGGATATATATCAGGTGGAATCATTTTTAAGGAAAACAAATCCCTGAACTAAAGCTGCAAACTCTGGCTCAGTTGTAGCCTACTATAATGAAGGTAACTTAAACACTTAAATTACATTCAATTATTATAAAAAAAAAAATAATAATACAGTTATAATATTAACTTTACAATCACACAATCATATTTCTACTCCAATTCGTTTTTTGAAATGTAAACATTTAAGTGGTGGCTGTCATAAAAACTTGCCAGATTTATTCCTACATGCATCAAATATTGAAGAACATTAAACATGATGCATATATTTAGCAATTTTTCCAGCTGGCTAATGAGTTTATGGACACTGGATATGGTTTTTCTGAGGTAAATGTGACGTTGCAAGCTGTTTTACTGACGTCTTTCCGCGGCTGAAACGCTGATTGAGCGATTCCGTGTGCCGTGATACAGATGTCAGTAAGCTGTACTGTATCTTTAACACACTTTCAGATGCTCATTCGTGTTTATTTCGGGCTGTAACTGGTATTAAAGCGGAGGAGATGATCAGTTCATGTGCCGCTTCTCTTGAGCTACGCCAGAGCGATCTCACGCCACGCCGCCAAAACGCTCTTTATGTTTCTGAATATCGTAATAAAATGGACGTAATTTGAAATCTGAGACATTGTTTCATATCAAAAGTAACAAAGATTATTGTGATTGATTGGACGGGAGACGCGCCACGATGCTCCGTTCATTCATCAAATGAAGACAGGATGACTGATCGATTCTTGGGATTTAAGAATCGATATCGGTTCATACGATTAAAAACGAGAAAGCAATATTTTTTTTACCCAGCCTAAATATACAATGTTGAATATAATGTGTAATAATGCACTGGGGGAATATTTGTGGGTCATGATGATGCAGAATGTCTTTTGTTACCAGTAAAAAGTGGACTACATTATTACACATAACATCGTGTTTAAAAGTCAGTGACCGAGTGCAAGCATACTCGTCTAAAGCAAGATCTGTATTTTCAGTTTATTCTGGTGTCACCGTTGTCCTGTGCATTGGGTTACCAACACCAGGTCCAAGCCTATTCATTTCCATCCCAATGTAATACCAAATTTAGCATTTTAATCAACAGTACATTTCTTGTTAACTTTTTACCTGTCTTGGAGTATCGCAATAATGTCATATCGTGAGGTCAGTATTGTGATATGTATTAAATCGTGTCATGAGGGTATTGTTACACCCCTCATGCATATTATTATTATTAATGTGTCTGGCTTCATCCAGCATCTTTTATTGTTTCTCTGAGCCCAGTGCATTATAGTCTTTCTTGATTCGATGTGGCCAGCAGTAGGTATCTGAGAAGCCAGCATCATTATCACTGTGTTTTAGAATAGAGTGATTTGTTGTTTTTCCTCTCTCGGTCTCTTGCTCTTCCTCTCATTTATATTCTTTCGCTCTTTATTTGCATGCACCTCAGATCTGCTGTTGGACCTCAGACGGAGTTAATACCTGTTTGTGATCTCCACCAGAGAGATGAGACTCATGCATTTTAATCTCAAGTGTGTGTGTGTGTGTGTGTGTGGATTTATTCTCTTTCCCCTGAAGCTAAAACTTGTACAGGAATTATATATGATGGAAATACATGAGTGGGCATTCAGTGAAAGTGTGTTCGTTTGGTCTTGACGGGGGAAATATCAGATAATCAGAATTAGTTAATAGCAGTGACATTTTTAATTCGACAGCAAAACTAATTATTGAAGTTAAAACAACACCATTACTCAATTAAGTATAAAGATGAACACAGAAACAAATTGCAGGCAATAATAAAATAAAGATACAAATATGTTTAATAAAATAAAAACAAGCTTATTTATTAAGTAAGCATTCAAACAAATGTGTAGAACATACAGAAGTAATCAAATATAAAATAAAACCTGTGATTTGATATCTCTACTCTCAATACTATGTTTATTATACACTGCTATTTATACACTAAAATAGTGTTCGATTGTTGTAAAAGTCAGTGGGGTCCAAAATATCTTCTTTGCCAATAGTATTAATAAGTCATACAGGTGTGGGAGGAAATGAAGGAAAAATGTGTAAAAACAGAGAACACAAGAGTCGCACAGATAACTGTTAAAAGGCTTGTTTTTGTTTACATGCACATTATATGGATAAAGAAGGAAGTCACTAAAGTTACTGTTTATTCCAAAAGAAATGGACTGTGAAATGTTGTTTGCATTTCACTGCAGGGGTCCATAGATGGCAGTGTAAATCATCACGAGAGCTGAAGGAGTGTGTGAGTGAGTGAGTGAGAGAGTGTGTGTGTGAGAGAGTGTGTGTGAGAGAGTGTGTGTGTGTGTGTGTGTGAGAGTGTGTGTGTGTGAGAGAGTGTGTGTGTGAGAGTGTGTGTGAGAGTGTGTGAGAGTGTGTGTGTGAGAGAGTGTGTGTGTGAGAAAGCGTGTGTGTGTGAGAGTCTCTGTGAGTGTGTGTGTGCCTGTGAGTCTCTGAGTGTGTGAGAGAGTGTGTCTGAGAGAGTGTGTGTGTGTGTGTGTGTGTGAGTGTTGTGTGTGTGTGTGTGTGAGAGAGTGTCTGTGAGAGTGTGTGTGTGAGTCTGTGTGAGTGTGTGTGTGAGTCTGTGTGTGAGAGAGTGTGTCTGAGAGAGTGTGCGTGTGTGAGTGTGTGTGTGAGAGAGTGTCTGAGAGTGTGTGTGTGTGAGTGTCTGAGAGAGTGTGTCTGTGAAAGAGTGTGTGTGTGTGTGTGTGTGATTGTGTGTGTGTGAGTGTGAGAGAGTATGTGTGAGAGTGCGTGTGTGAGAGTCTGCGTGTGTGTTAGTGTGAGAGAGTGTGTCTGTGAAAGTGTGTGTGAGTCTGAGAGAGTGTGTCTGAGAGAGTGTGTCTGAGAGAGTGTGTCTGAGAGAGTGTGTCTGAGAGAGTGTGTCTGAGAGAGTGTGTCTGAGAGAGTGTGTCTGAGAGAGTGTGCGTGTGTGTGTGTGTGTGTGTGTGTGTGTGTGTGTGTGTGTGTGTGTGTGTGTGTGAGAGTGTGTCTGTGTGAGTGTGTGTGTGTGAGATTGTGTGTGAGTGTGTGTGAGAGTCTGCGTGTGTGTGAGTGTGAGAGTGTGTCTGTGAAAGTGTGTGTGAGTCTGAGAGTGTGTCTGAGAGAGTGTGTGTGTGCCTGTGAGTCTCTGAGAGTGTCTGTGAGTGTGTGAGAGTGAGTGTGTCTGTGAGTCTGTGTGTGTGAGAGAGTGTCTGTGAGAGTGTGTGTGTGTGTGTGTGTGTGAGTCTGTGTGTGTCTGTCTGTGTGAGTGTGTCTGTGAGTCTGTGTGCGAGTCGGTGAGAAAGTGTGTGTGAGAGTCTGCGTGTGTGTGAGTGTGAGAGTGTGTCTGTGAAAGTGTGTGTGTGTCTGAGAGTGTGTGAGAGAGTGTGTGTGTGTGTGTGAGAGAGTGTGTCTGAGTCTGTGTGTGAGAGAGTGTCTGTGAGAGAGTGTGTGTGTGTGTCTGAGTCTGTGTGCGCGAGTGTGTGCAGAGTGTGTGTGAGTGCGAGTGAGTGTGTGAGTGTCTTGTAGTGTCTTGTGAGTGTGTGCAGCAGTGTGAGTGTGAGTGTGTGTGTGTGTGTGTGTGTGTGTGTGTGTGTGTGTGTGAGTGTGTGTGTGTGAGAGAGAGTGTGTGTGTGTGTGTGTGTGTGTGTGTGTGTGTGTGAGAGAGTGTGTTTGAGAGAGTGTGTGTGTGTGTCTGTAAGAGTGTGTGAGAGAGACAGTGTGTGTGTGTGTGTGTGTGTGTGTGTGTGTGTGTGTGTGTGTGTGTGTGTGTGTGTGTGTGTGAGAGAGAGTTAAAGGGATCATTTACCCAAGAGATGCCTGTTTGTTCATACGACATAAGTCACTGGATACAGAAGAGTACAGCTTCCTTTAACATTTCCCCTTAAATTATGTTCAACTATGAAGTGATATTAAATAACACTCTTGTTCCGTTTAAATAGTTTAGTGTTTAAGTCCAGTATGTTCTCCATTAATACAACCTCAATGTATTTGGACACTTAAGTCACACTTATTTTGGTTTATTTATTTATTTACCTATGCTCTTGTTCATGCTTTTATTTATGCATTTATTTATTTAGTTTTTAGTTTTAGTCATTTTAGACAAACAAAACGAGTTATTTTAAACTAAATGAAAAATGTTGGCATGGCAACTAGTTTAAATAAATTAAGTATACGCTTTTTATTTTTATTTTACAGTTAATGTTTGATTTATTCAAAGTAATGAATTTTAGATTTAATTTTAAGTTAACGATAATGACCTTGCTGAGAAGCAGATTCTCTATAATATAGTTACTTCCTAAGACAAACTGTTGACATTTTTAATTGATTGAGAAATGAGTGTTGATTATCAGATTTGTGAGGTCATCCAAAAAGAAAGACGTTTTCAGAGGTGGAGCATTATATTTAGATAAAAGATTATACAAGACTGTTGTTTTTCCCATTGTATCATATTGTTCCTAAAGAATGCAAATAGAGTCGGTTATGATTTCATGTTGACTTTAGCACCTTCACTTGTATCATCACTTCATGATTTGAGGACATCTAGCTCTGATTTATGGCTGTCTTTACACACGTGGCCGTTTCATTTGTCATCTCTGAGCGCTGTGTTTGCTTCCTGGAGGTCAAAGTCATGCAGGTGAATCTCTATAACGGCGCTGAAGCCTGATGGATGTCTCCGGTAGATTTAAGGGCTCCCATCGCCAGCGGCTGCTCTTTACTCCATGACTTTATTTGGTCAGATCTTACATGGGCCGCCACAGTCTTTGATCTCTGCAGGGTTTTCCATGATAAACAGAGGAACGTACTTAAACCTACAAGCTTTATGGGGGTCGAGCAGGATTTGTCTTTTATACGCTCAACGAAGAGGAATTTGCCCCTTTAGGATTGCATGACCTTCAGCGCTCTTTGTGTCAGATGTGAAGAGCGTTGACTTTCATCTCAAATTTGAAGCTGTTTTTTAAACGCATTATTTTGGTCCAAACCGCTGCCTGTTTGCGTACTCAACATTAATACCACATTGACTACTAGTGTGTATTAACTTGCTTCATACACTACCATTCAAAAGTTTTTGAACTTTTAAAGAATCCTGAAAAAAATTATCACGGTTTCTACGAAAATATATAGCAGCACAACTGTTTTCAAAATTGATATTAATAAGAAATGTGTCTTGAGCACAAATCAGCATATTAGAATGGGCGGTGGACAGGGGTCAGCATGGTCACCCTGACTGGTCAGCGGCTATGCCGCCCCATACGCAACAAACTGGGATGCTCTGTGTATTCTGACACCTTTCTATCAGAACCAGCATTAAAGGTGCGGTATGTAGGAATGACCTAGTGGTTGAAATGGGTACTGCAGTCTAAATTCAAAATATTGGAGATACTGGAGAGAGTTGTTTCTCCCGGCCCCTGCTCCCCAGACTCGATGCTCACGCGGGTTGCCAGCTCGATTTTAATATGCTCTCGTTCATAGAGATTTTTTGATTGATGCTGAGGCTTTTTAGGTCGGGTAGAATCTGCGATCTCTGACCCGGTTTGTTTGCTGGCTTTCATGGCTGCAATAAGCAATGTTGTTTCGAAATGCTATTGGGTAAACTGGCGGTGTGCGTTATCGCACAGACCAAAACAGACATTCCGACACGTAACGCACATTTCAAAGTAGAATAACTGGCTGTAGCATTGCTTTTCTCAGAAACATGTTTCCTATATATCTGCAAGCACATTATGGTATTTTTATGCTTTAGTTAAGTGAACAACTTACATACAGCACCTTTAAAATCTTGAGCAATTTGAGCTCATCACACAGGCCGTATCGGACCACACGGGCCAGCCTTCGCTCCCCACGTGCATCAATGAGCCTTGGCCGCCCATGACCCTGTGGCCGGTTCTCCACTGTTCCTTCCTTGGAGCACTTTGGATAGATCCTGACCACTGCAGACCGGGAACACCCCACAAGAGCTGCAGTTTTGGAGATGCTCTAACCCAGTCGTCTAGCCATCACAATTTGGCCCTTGTCAAACTCGCTCAAATCCTTACGCTTGCCCATTTTTCCTGCTTCTAACACATCAACTCTGAGGACAAAATGTTCACTTGCTGCCTAATATATCCCACCCACTAACAGGAGCCGTGATGAAGAGATAATCAGTGTTATTCACTTCACCTGTCATAATGTTATGCCTGATCGGTGTATATTAAAATAAAAACCCCTTATTTTAAATTGTAAAAATATTTCACAATATTACGATTTTTACTGTATTTTTGAGACTTCCTTCAAAAAAATCTTACTGACCCCAAACTTTTGAACAGTACTGTACTCTTCCCACCTCTCCATCTGTCGGCTGATTTCTTTCTGCCATGTAACTTTTAATGATCCAGTCAATTATCGATGATAAAATCAAGTTTGAGCATACGTTTCTTTTTCATTTATTATTCTGCTTCACTTGAAATGTCACATTATTCAAGTGCAGTTGTTTGGGAAAGCCGTTTCATGACTGAGGCTGAGGCTCTTGTAGATTTTTTTTGTAGATGGAGAAGCAGATTTGGTGGGAGAAACACACCGTATCTCATAGAGATCTCACACCCGTCTCCTAAGAGTTAAATTGCGCTGGTTTCCTGCTTTAGTTTACATTCCCAGAGCTGTGGAGATTGTTTCTGCAGCTGGCATGGGCAGCCTGAGTCACATAAGTCAGACGCTGACACTCCTTTCTGTAAGATCTGTCTCAGAAGTCCCGTCTTGATCTCAGATTGATTTTTATATATATATATATATATATATTTTTTTTTCTCTCTTTCTGCTCTGAAGGACCCGTTAGAAAGCCCAAGTATGTGGAGAGTCCTCGTGTTCCTGGAGATGCGCTCATGTCGTCGCTGAGGAAGGTGCCCGACGGTACGACTGGTGAGTGACGGCACATGATGTTATGCTCTTATTCTTTTCAGATGTGTGTGTTTGTGCTTGCTGTCGGAGTCAAGTTTCTCTGTGTGTTTTTATTGGGTAGAGTTGAAGGTTGTTGATGACGTCAGGGTTCCCACAGTCACAGATGACCTGGAAACAGTCATGATCTGTAGTGAATTTACATGTTTATGCGCAGATCTAAAATGTTCCATTTTCTGTAATTAATCGTGATTAAAAACATCAGTTTTCTATATTTTTATTTTGTAATAGTTTCAGTTACTCTCCAAACTAATGTAGAAACAACTTAAAGACAGTATATTTTAAATATTTATTGTAACGGCATCTTTTTATGAATGAAGGCCAGTGTCACTGATACTAATCCTGCTAAACATTAATGGTAGACATTCAACATTACAGTAAAATTGAAAGCTATCAATTGCAACATTTATTGGGTTTTAAAAAACTTACTATTAATTTAAGTGACACATGTCATTTTTACCTGTGGCCTTCATATATAATCAGTATACAGAAATTGAATAAAGTTATCAAACACTTTACAGTCTTCACTGCATAAATATTAAATTAAATATAGATGAATCTTTATTAAATGATAGATGGTTTCCGCTATTTCCTTTGTTCTGTGATGAACATTAATGACAGACATCATTAGTGCTGCTGTGACTTTAAGATCTGCCGCTGCCAAACATGACACGGGTCTGACGCGCTGTCATGTTCATCTCATTTCCTCACGAGTTCATTTAAGACGTTATTTAACTCATTTAAGACTCATATTACGAGAATACTCAACAAAATTCAATTGTTTGTTCAAGCGCACATCCAGTGTAGCAAATATCAGCCGTTAAGCGACTGAACGCCAGTGGGCGGGGCTTAGACCTATGATGCGATGTCTGTCTCGCTCTGGAGGCAGTCATGTGCAAATGCATTTGCCCGTGTGACGTCACAGGTCACCCAATTTCAAAACCAGCCGTTTTTGGTGGTTGATTTCATAAATGCCTTGTTTATAATGAGGAGGACACTTTAAGCTCTGAAATTTGCAGGATGTTTTAATGGTACAGAGACCTCTTATTTGTCAAAAGATCAAGGCAGATTTGATTTCTCAAGGCATGACCCCTTTAAGATGTTTTCTGTGGAAATGTAATGTATGTTTAATTATGCATGTAATCAAAGCAGCATGCATCATTATATTTGCTTCATGCATTGTGAATTGAGATAATTGCATATGTGTGTATGTGCAGAACAAACACACTATATATAACAGAAACTGTGTGTATGTGCACACTTGACTCATGTGTGAGCAAACTACATGTGTGTTGTCAGTAGCATGTAGTGCAGTTTCTGTGCTGGGCTGGAATAGAAATGGCAGTGTGTGTGTGTGTGTGTGTGTGTGTGTGTGTGTGTGTGTATATCTTTAGCTTTATATCACTGGACACAGGATTGTGTTGATCAGACGAGCATGTGAGACATCAGAGCTTTCCAAACAACTGTGTGCAGCAGGGTGGCGCCAGTCGAATGCCAGCTGTCTGTGGCACACCACTGTATATCACACTGGTCACATGATGTCATCAGAAGGTGTCCGCACTGCAGGGCGCTCACAGATGGATGACTAGGCAGTAGTGACAGCTGATCCTGTATAAAATCAAAAATGATGTCTAAAATGTATTTCTCCATTCTAATACAATTTTAAAAATTCTGGATTCAAATACATTTTTATAATTAAGAATGGTGGTAAATTATATTACTTTTTCAAAGTGGCGGGTGGATTGAAAAGCTTTTTTATTGGTTACTATATAAAACATTCCTTGTAACAGATTGGATGGCTTTTGTCAAAGAATGCTGTTGTTAGTAACAAAATAATCACTTTTGTCGAGTAACTCATTTCATTGGTTTTCAGCGCCGAGCTGAGGTACGGACGGAGAAAAAATATTGGTTAAAAAAAAATGTGGCGACATATCCCCAGTATTAAGAGGCCAGAATTATTAATTAATTCCAGTGAATTTCATTTTGTATAAATTGTATCTTAATTTTAATCAATGTTTGATCAACCAATTGCCTGGATTTAATAAATAAGAAGCAAATAGATTATAGAAGACAATATTCGTGACATGAAGGCGCGGGAGCGATCACTTGCATTGCACATGAACTGGAGCTTGTCTCATAAATAATCCGACATCAGACATGAGAAAAAAACATGTCTATGTCAGACATGTCTATAAAAAGCTTGACATGTCCTCTTTTAAACGATTACGAAACAATTCAAAACGGAAAGAAAGCAAAGCGCACTCACTGTGCACGTGAGCAGCTCATGATTGCCAGTTCTGTTCAGAATGCTGCGCTCCATCACTGCATGTGCTGTGAGTTTAACCTGCATTAGTCTAATCCTGACTCCTGAGTATTTCATTTAAGTTGCATACATTTTGTTCTTGCACTGATGTTAAATTTGTAGCCATTTTGCACTTTGACAGGCAGTTTGAGATATAGGCTATATTTGAGTATTGTGTGCAATGATTCTGACAGTTTTTTCCATTGAAATGACTGGGGGAAAAAAGTGTCCTAATCAACCTGAATTCACCCCATACTATGCTAATGCACTTTCTTTTATAAATTTGAATTCTGGAAAAAGTGGCTGGTAAAATTGGGCATCCACTGGCCACTGTGGCTGGTGGGCAAAAAAGTTAATTTCCCACCCTGGTGGTAATACATAACTTAAATCTTTTGCATAAAACTTTGCACTTAAAACGTAATTTAAATGTATTTCTGGTGTTATGTATGTATGTATGTATGTATTTATATTTTTATATATATATACACATATATATATATATACACATATATATATATATATACACATATATATATATATATATATATATATATATACATATATATATATATATATACATATATATATATATATATATATATATATATATATATATATATATATATATATATATATATATATATATATATATATATATATATATATATATATATATATATATATATATATATATATATATATATATACATATATATATACACATATATATATATATATATATATATATATATATATACATATATATATATATACATATATATATATATATATATATATATATATATATATATATATATATATATATATATACATATATATATACATATATATATATATATATATATATATATATATATATATATATATATATATATATATATATATATATATATATATATATATACATATATATATATATATATATATATACACATATATACACATATATCATATATACATACATACACACACACACACACGTGGCACACCTGATTATTAGGAACACCATACTAATACTGTGTTTGACCCCCTTTCGCCTTCAGAACTGCCTTAATTCTACGTGGCATTGATTCAACAAGGTGCTGAAAGCATTCTTTAGAAATGTTGGCCCATATTGATAGGATAGCATCTTGCAGTTGATGGAGATTTGTGGGATGCACATCCAGGGCATGAAGCTCCCGTTCCACCACATCCCAAAGATGCTCTATTGGGTTGAGATCTGGTGACTGTGGGGGCCATTTTAGTACAGTGAACTCATTATCATGTTCAAGAAACCAATTTGAAATGATTCAAGCTTTGTGACATGGTGCATTATCCTGCTGGAAGTAGCCATCAGAGAATGGGTACATGGTGGTCATTAAGGGAATGGACATGGTCAGAAACAATGCTCAGGTAGGCCGTGGCATTTAAACGATGCCCAATTGGCACTAAGGGGCCTAAAGTGTGCCAAGAAAACATCCCCCACACCATTACACCACCACCACCAGCCTGCACAGTGGTAACAAGGCATGATGGATCCATGTTCTCATTCTGTTTATGCCAAATTCTGACTCTACCATCTGAATGTTTCAACAGAAATCGAGACCTCATCAGACCAGGCAACATTTTTCCAGTCTTCAACTGTGCAATTTTGGTGAGCTTGTGCAAATCGTAGCCTCTTTTTCCTATTTGTAGTGGAGATGAGTGGTACCCGGTGGGGTCTTCTGCTGTTGTAGCCCATCCGCCTCAAGGTTGTGCGTGTTGTGGCTTCACAAATGCTTTGCTGCATACCTCGGTTGTAACGAGTGGTTATTTCAGTCAAAGTTGCTCTTCTATCAGCTTGAATCAGTCGGCCCATTCTCCTCTGACCTCTAGCATCAACAAGGCATTTTCGCCCACAGGACTGCCGCATACTGGATGTTTTTCCCTTTTCACACCATTCTTTGTAAACCCTAGAAATGGTTGTGCGTGAAAATCCCAGTAACTGAGCAGATTGTGAAATACTCAGACCAGCCCGTCTGGCACCAACAACCATGCCACGCTCAAAATTGCTTAAATCACCTTTCTTTCCCATTCTGACATTCAGTTTGGAGTTCAGGAGATTGTCTTGACCAGGACCACACCCCTAAATGCATTGAAGCAACTGCCATGTGATTGGTTGATTAGATAATTGCATTAATGAGAAACTGAACAGGTGTTCCTAATAATCCTTTAGGTGAGTGTATATGTATGTGTGTGTGTATATGTGTGTGTGTATATATATATATATATAATGTATATATATTTATTTATTTATTTATTTATTTATTTTTACTTTTAGAAGTAATGCATTTCTGTCATAATGTCTTCAAGGTCATATGGCTACATACTACATATTTGTTTTTTCTTTAAAAAATATTCTGAACATGCTCCTTATGTTGGTTTGTATTTGTAACTGAAATGCTTTCGAGTTGTGTGAATAGTTCTTAGGTTAGTTCAGGTTGTTGAAGTAGGACTAATATAGCCTGCCCTGTTTTGTTTTGCTGGTTTATTTACTGCATATCTGTCATAGCTCAATGACACACCCCAGTTAGCTCAGCTTTACCTCCAGACACACATATAAGGGTCAACACTGTTTACATGGGGCTCTGTCACATGTTATTTTAACCCTGAGAGAGTTTATATATAGTATCTCCAGACCTTCCCCCAGGCTCCAGTTTAACATCGACTTCAAGTCATGTTGGAATGATCCTATTCTATTCATAATATTACAGTCACCAGTGGAGGAAGGTGTTTTGTGAGCTATGACTTTCCCAGTTGAGGCTGTGTCAATTAAAGAGGCCATATTATGCACTTTGATGAAGTCTTGATTTGGTTTTGGGCTCTACTAGAGTAAGTTTTCATGCTTGAATATTCAATTATTTCCTCATATTCTCCACTGTTGCAGCTCCTCTCTTCCTAGCCTGTCAGTAACGCTCTGTTTAGTTGCTGTCTCTATGAAGCCCCGCCTTCTGAAAAGCACACTGTGCTCTGACTGGTTGGCTGTATTGTGATTGGTCAAGCTCTTCAAACCCTTACCATAACCGCCAGTTTCAACACACTACTAAGGCCCAATCCCATTTCTGCCCCTTAGCCCTTCACTTACCCCTACCCGTTCGTTTTGCGCGTTCACGTGAAGGGGTAGGGGTGTCTCGATTCTGTTTTGGCTGGAGTGGTAGGGGTAAGGGGAAGGGCCAGATAGCCCTTCAAATGAAGATTTTTCAGGACCACACTTCGAATGAAGGGGTATGAGGAATTTCACTGCATACACAGACTACCGTGCTGCTAGAATGTGTGCAGTGATGTTGTGTTGCCTGGCTGCCAGTTTCTCCATAGCTTGCTAAATGCTCTGAGTGATGTGAACACAAATGAATAATACAGTTCAAAGAAATATCAGGTCATCTTTCATAACGCAGTCGATATTTACTTCACGTATTGTCTGTAAAGTGTAAACTCTTGCGTTACCAAGGCAACAACTGACTTGTTTGTATTACATTGCAAAGAGCTCCGTTATCGCAGCACCACAGTAGAAAACAAATCCATATCCATACCGGCCTGCTCGGATCGGCACGGAATGGAGCAGTTAACAAACAAAGAGAACAGTTTGGCCTGATGGAAAAGCAGCTTCACCAGTCTTGTATGTTCTGTATCATTCTGTATCGTCTTGGGAAACTCGAAGGCTCATATGTTTTTGAATTGAAAACGAGCGCCGTTTTATTAAGTCCAAATGACGGATGATGACGTGTAATGGTGTAGTAGTGGTGTCTCATTTCATAGGGGAATATTTTCACCCCTCTCTGTTTCAAGGGGGAAGGGGTGTTTAAAATAGAATTGGGATTGGACCTAACTAACTCAATCAGGCCCCGCCCCTTTATTCTGCGTATGAATTATTTAAATGGGGAGCATTGTGAGGTGTTCGGTCCCGGAAGCAAACTCAAGACTACAATGTAATTCATACGTTTCAGGGAGTTCAGAAACACTGACACTGATACTCCTGCCAGAGGGACTTTGGGACTTTGCAGAGCTTTTTCATGCTCAAACAGCAACATTACACACTAAAGAAAGGTGAAAATGTAAAAAAAGAAAAGCATAAAAGGTACCGTATTGTTCCAAATACAAGACGTTTTTTTTTCTTGGAAATACATCTGAAAAGTCGTCTTATATTTGTGGTCAATAATACACCCGCAACAATAAGGAGCGCCAAATACGGATAAAACAAGTGTTTCCCCCAGGACTGATAAATGCAGCGGAGTCATCAAACAACTTTCATTAAGCAGCCAAGCGGTGTGTCGGAGTGAAATGTTAGACGATGGCGAGCCCTAAAAATGCTAACGGTCAAAGAAAAGCTTAATTTCTTATTTCGGCTTCGTACTGACACACTTGCCTGTCAATAGCGGCCGCTTTAATGCGCATAATGGACTAGCGCTTGTGCTCCGACTTCAGGAAGAAACTGCTGTCTTTTCCGCGCTATGTGATCGGCCTGAGGAAAAAACATTCATATCCCCCCTGGATCAGATAGGTGATGCTGATCAAACACCTGTGTTTTTTTGACATGCCGGCATCTGTCACTGTACATAAAAAGGTCAGTCAGTCATAGTGAAATCTACTTAATTATATTCTTTATGGTAGTTATGCCGTAGAGTGTGATTGTTGGTACATTTTACCAGCATTTACCATACTTTAAATACAAAAATTAAAAATGTATTAAAATATGCAATATGAAAATTATTTTCAAATAAAGTATTTTCTTTAAAAGACAATATTTGGTGTTTTTCTAAACGGTACATCTTGAAAAGGGGGGTTGTCATATATTCAGGGTAGTCTTATATAGAATTATTCACATTTTTACACTTTAATTGTGTTTTAAATGTACACAGACTTGTTAAATGTATTAAGTAATGTTCAACAGGATTCCAACCACAGGAAACAATTCATAAGCATAATGTGTGTGTGTGTGTGTGTGTGTGTGTGTGTGTGTGTGTGTGTGTGTGTGTGTGTGTGTGTGTGTGTGTGTGTGTGTGTGTGTGTGTGTGTATACGCCAGCTTTACTAATTTCACACATGCACAGGTGAAATTACTAGGTTGTTATGTTATTATTTTATTTAGGATTAGTTACACATACATTTTTTTGTGCATTTGACACATTTTTTTTAACCCTCACTTAAATGCACATCAAGTCATTTCCAAGCTCCATGAGTAGGAATTTGCCAGGAGCACTGGAAAGGCATTATGTGGTGGATCTACGGCCCGCAGGTCTTCATCTCTGGCTCCGTAAGGGGATACGGCTGCCTCTCCCACCGCAGAGAACAGCAGGACGCAAAACAGCTCTCGGCATTCCCAAGACTTCCCAACCTTCCTCCGTCTGTAAATACCTGTTCTCACGCCTCATCTCCCAAACATTCAGTAAAACTGTAGTTGAAGGAAGAAAGAAAACAGTGCCATGTGGAATTAGTCAGCGTGCTTCACTAATAGCGTTAATAATGCATAATTATCCCCAGTGTGTGTGTACTTCATAATGATGGTTAATTACTCTGTCCTGCTGCCAGACTTTCAGCTTTTTGACTGAAAGTGTAGTAGGCGTTTGTTTATTAACACGCACTTGTTTCCTCGTCACCTGAAGTCGGAGCCATCCAGAGTTGAGTCAGAAAAATGCTGCCAAGAGCAAATCTAAAGTGGTTGATTTTTTTTCTTCCAGAAATCAAGTTTTTTGTTTCTGATAACAGCTGTCTGTGCTGATAAACTTAAAGGTTATTGGTAGACATGTTCTTGAATTGCATTGCATTATGCATTGTGCGCTGACAGATTTTGCACCTGTGTTCACTGGCTAGATCCAGTTTTGAGAACAAGACCACAAGCAAAACTCACATTTTCTGATTTTGATGACTGCACGTCAGGTCTTTTTGAGCATTCTTACTGCTGTACAGCTTCTCGCTCCTCGTTCTGCATGTTTTCTCTAGGTTGTGAACTTCCTCCTGTAAAGCGGAGAAGTGTGTATTCATCATGTATTCATTAAACTCTTGCAGTATGTGTGTGTGTGTGTGTGTGTGTGTCTCACACTCCTGCTTCCTCCATATCGTCCTGTTGGGATTTAATGGCCTGTAAATCTCTCATGAGGGTGAGGATGTTGTTTTGGTTTTTGCCCTTCGGTTGTGACATTATTTAAACAGCAAAGTTATTTCGGAGAGTCATTTTATGTTTATCCGGGGGCTAACTGGAGATCTCTGCAGATGGAGAATATTTACCATGCATAAACGTTTTCCCTGCGTTATTTTCTTTTTGATTTTAGTTCCTGTGACACTAATATTACGTTCAGTATTTATGACCAACAGTGCAAGTTATTGTCATGTTCAAGAGGAGCAGGTCTCTGTCTCTCTCACCGAAACGGCACTTGTGATTTAAAAATGTGAAGGTGCATCATGTTTTTATTCCTTAACCTTATTTAGAGGGTTTAATGTGAGGAATATTTCACAGCATAGATTGTGTATGAAGATCTGTCTGTCTGTCTGTCATTCTGTCTGTCTGTCTGTCATTCTGTCTGTCTGTCATTCTGTCTATCCTCTGTCTGTTTGTCTGTCTGTCATTCTGTCTGTCTGTCTGTCATTCTGTCTGTCTGTCTGTCTGTCATTCTGTCGTTTCCTCTGTCTATCTGTCATTCTGTCTGTCTGTCATTCTGTCTATCCTCTGTCTGTCTGTCATTCTGTCTCTGTCATTCTGTCTGTCTGTCATTCTGTCTATCCTCTGTCTGTCTGTCATTCTGTCTATCTCTGTCTGTCTGTCATTCTGTCTATCCTCTGTCTGTCTGTCATTCTGTCTGTCTGTCATTCTGTCTATCCTCTGTCTGTCTGTCATTCTGTCTGTCTGTCATTCTGTCTATCCTCTGTCTGTCTGTCATTCTGTCTGTCTGTCATTCTGTCTATCCTCTGTCTGTCTGTCATTCTGTCTGTCTGTCGTTCCCTCTGTCTATCTGTCATTCTGTCTGTCTGTCATTCTGTCTGTCTGTCATTCTGTCTATCTCTGTCTGTCTGTCTGTCATTCTGTCTGTCTGTCGTTCCCTCTGTCTATCTGTCATTCTGTCTGTCTGTCATTCTATCTGTCGTTCCCTCTGTCTATCTGTCATTCTGTCCGTCTGTCATTCTGTCTGTCTGTCTATCTGTCGTTCCCTCTGTCTATCTGTCGTTCCCTCTGTCTATCTGTCATTCTGTCTGTCTGTCGGTCTGTCTGTCTGTCTCTCTATCTGTCATTCTGTCTGTCTATCTGTCGTTCTGTCTGTCTGTCTATCTATCGTTCTGTCTGTCTGTCTATCTGTCTGTCGTTCTGTCTGTCTGTCTGTCTGTCTGTCATTCTGTCTGTCTATCTGTCGTTCTGTCTGTCTGTCGTTCTGTCTCCCTGTCTATCTGCTGTCGTTCCGTCTCCCTGTCTATCTGCTGTCGTTCTGTCTGTCGTTCTGTCTGTCGGTCTGTCATTGTCTTTGTCTATCTATCTAGCTATCTGTCTGTCTGTGTGTCTGTCTGTCTATCCTCTGTCTGTCTGTCTGTCATCTATCTATCTATCTGTCTATCTATCTATCTATCTATCTATCTATCTATCTATCTATCTATCTATCTATCTATCTCTATCTATCTATCTATCTATCTATCTATCCTCTGTTCTGTCTATCTATCTATCTATCTATCTATCTATCTATCTATCTATCTATCTATCTATCTATCTATCTATCTATCTATCTATCTATCTATCTATCTATTCTGTCTGTCTATCTATCTATCTATCCATCTATCTATCTATCTATCTATCTATCTATCTATCTATCTATCTATCTATCTATCTATCTATCTATCTATCTATCTATCTGTCTGTCTATCTGTCTATCTGTCTGTCTGTCTGTCTGTCTGTCTGTCTGTCTATCTGTCTGTCTATCTATCTATCCTCTGTCTGTCTGTCTGTCTGTCTGTCTATCTATCTATCCTCTGTCTGTCTGTCATCTATCTATCTCTGTCTGTCTGTCTATCTATCTATCTATCTATCTATCTATCTATCTATCTATCTATCTATCTATCTATCTATCTATCTGTCTGTCTGTCTGTCTGTCTGTCTGTCTGTCTATCTATCTATCCTCTGTCTGTCTGTCTATCTATCTATCTATCTATCTATCTGTCTGTCTATCTATCTATCTATCTATCTATCTATCTATCTATCTATCTATCTATCTATCTATCTATCTATCTATCTATCTATCTATCTATCTATCTATCTATCTGTCTGTCTATCCTCTGTCTGTCTATCTATGTATCTATCTATCTATCTATCTATCCTCTGTCTGTCTATCCTCTGTCTGTCTGTCTGTCTATCTATCTATCTATCTGTCTGTCTGTCTGTCTGTCTGTCTGTCTGTCTATCTATCTATCCTCTGTCTGTCTGTCTGTCTATCTATCCTCTGTCTGTCTGTCTGTCTGTCTGTCTATCTATCTATCTATCTATCTATCCTCTGTCTGTCTGTCTGTTTGTCTGTCTATCTATCTATCCTTCTCGTTTGTTACTGAATGATGAACTGTAGTTCATGCGAGGTCGTGTGTTTTGATGATCGTTCACAAACCTGCAATCGTTCTTGACCTGCACGTGCGGTCTCGTCATGGTTTTCCGCATGAAAGTTTGGGTCGCTTTGATTTCTTCTTCATATCTGTGGGAGAAACTTAATTTCAGCTCAGTATAAGTGTCTCTTGTGTGTTCTGCTCTTGCGTCTGAAAAACTTCTGAGGAGAGAATTCACTTTGAGAGGTACACCATCAAGAAAATCCAATGAAGGACATAGATATTGTTTACAAAGTTGTGATTGCCTCTTGAGATCTCCAACTCAAAGCTCAGAGGCGTCATGATATGCTTTAAAAACAAAGTTTATCATTGAAACTCCTGTCCCGCAGGTAGACGGTGTTCGTTTTCTTGAAAAATCTGACACGGGCTCTTAGATGATGTCATATTTAGGTAAGAATGAATGGTTTGAAAAAGAGCAGCGCTGGACATGATTGAACACTTCTACTGCTTTAGTTCTCTAGTTTAACTGGACATTCATGACCAATAAATGTGTGGCATATGTTCAGACATATAAATGTCTGTTCTGATGGGTCACTGACAACAGGGAAAAACATACCAAATGAAATAATCATTTCTAGTTACTATCGCAACATAATTAGACTTATCAGCTTTTAAAAGGGAGGAGAAAACGGTGCAGTGATTTATTTCCTGCCAAGAGCATGAAACTAATGACATTCAAGGGACTTTTAGAAAGCAAAATACAAACCTGATTCCAAAAAAGTTGGGACACTGTACAAATTGTGGATAAAAAAGGAATGCAATAATTTACAAATCTCATAAACTTATATTTTATTCACAATAGAATATAGATAACATATCAAATGTTGAAAGTGAGACATTTTGAAATGTCATGCCAAATATTGGCTCATTTTGGATTTCATGAGAGCTACACATTCCAAAAAAGTTGGGACAGGGAGCAATAAGAGGCCAGAAAAGTTAAATGTACATATAAGGAACAGCTGGAGGACCAATTTGCAACTTATTAGGTCAATTGGCAACGTGATTGGGTATAAAAAGAGCCTCTCAGAGTGGCAGTGTCTCTCAGAAGTCAAGATGGGCAGATGACCACCAATTCCCCCAATGATTCAGAGGATCTGGAACAATCTCTGTGCGTAAGGGTCAAGGCCGGAAAACCATACTGGATGCCCGTGATCTCCGGCCCTTAGACGGCACTGCATCACCGCATTTCACTGCCGGTTGTATATTCTGTATATAACTGTGTATGTGACAAATAAAACTCTTGAATCTTGAACATACAGGAATGCTACTGTAATGGAAATCACAACATGGGCTCAGGAATACTTCCAGAAAACATTGTCGGTGAACACAATCCACCGTACCATTCGCCGCTGCCGGCTAAAACTCTATAGGTCAAAACAGAAGCCATATCTAAACATGATCCAGAAGCGCAGGCGTTTTCTCTGGGCCAAGGCTCATTTAAAATGGACTGTGGCAAAGTGGAAAACTGTTCTGTGGTCAGACCAATCAAAATTTGAAGTTCTTTTTGGAAAACTGGGACGCCATGTCATCCGGACTAAAGAGGACAAGGACAACCCAAGTTGTTGTCAGCGCTCAGTTCAGAAGCCTGCATCTCTGATGGGATGGGGTTCATGAGTGCGTGTGGCATGGGCAGCTTACACATCTGGAAAGGCACCATCAATGCTGAAAGGGATATCCAAGTTCTAGAACAACATATGCTCCCATCCAGACGTCGTCTCTTTCAGGGAAGACCTTGCATTTTCCAACATGACAATGCCAGACCACACACTGCATCAATCACAACATCATGGCTGCGTAGAAGAAGGATCCGGGGACTGAAATGGCCAGCCTGCAGTCCAGATCTTTCACCCATAGAAAACATTTGAGCATCATAAAGAGGAAGATGCCACAAAGAAGACCTAAGACAGTTGAGCAACTAGAAGCCTGTATTAGACAAGAATGGGATAACATTCCTATTCCTAAACTTGAGCAGCTTGTCTCCTCAGTCCCCAGACGTTTGCAGACTGTTAGAAAAAGAAGAGGGGATGCCACACAGTGGGAAACATGGCCTTGTCCCAACTTTTTTGAGATGTGTTGATGCCATGAAATTTAAAATCAACTTATTTTTCCCTTAAAATGATACATTTTCTCAGTTTAAACGTTTGATATGTCATCTATGTTGTGTTCTGAATAAAATATTGACATTTGAAACTTCCACATCAATTCATTCTGTTTTTATTCACAATTTGTGTCCCAACTTTTTTGGAATCGGGTTTGTAGTTTTTTTTTGTTCAGTTAGTCATTTTCATCAATTTGCATGTTGATGCGCCAGTGCAGTTTATGTTAAAGGGTACATAACACACACAGTTTCGGCCAATCTCATGTTAATCTAGAGTACCTATAGAGTAGTATTGCATGCTTCATATCTCAGAAGAGTCTTTAGTTTTATCATATTTATAAAAGACAGATAGACTGTACCGATTCTTTCAGATTCTGCCAAGCTTGTGCACTTACGTGCCTATTGCCAACAAAACACACACATTTGAAGCAGTTTCACTCTCCGCCTGCGGTTTCGACTCGTGACCGGAAACAAACACACACACCTGCAGAACTCCGGAAACACAAACTGCATCCACCGTTCCCTTAACGGTGGGTTATTTGGGAAGCTGAACAAGGTGATCTTTCCCTCACACCAGAAACACACTTCTTTAGTGACATTGTAATCAACTCTTTAACAGTGTAAATAAGTCAGAATGCATGAAATAGCATTAGGCCCCTCCTTTAATGTTGATTTATTATTTGATTTTATTCTTGTTTAGGACATTCTTTTGACTTTCTCCACTTAAAGCAAGAGCAGTTGAGACGCACTGCTTATCGATAGTTTGCTTTTACTCAGAGAGTGTTTTTAAATGGCATAGAAATTGCCCTGTTGTGAACATTTCTACACAAACCGAGACCTGTGTCCTTATGAAGTCATAGTCATACCTGCCACCCACCACTTACCTCACACCGCTCGTTAATTAAGCAGAGAATGATGTTGATTGGACTTGATTGGCTTTCATGGAGATCATGCGGGTAGTTGAGGCTCATAGTGACTAATACATGGATGCCATCTTCACTCTTTCTACGCCAGTGTTTTTGAGAAAAGTTGCCAGCAGAATTTTACTGCAGGGAAAAACTCCTTATGTCAGTGTGAAATAAACCGTCATGGAGATGTAGAAATTATCCAATTATCCAGTTATCCTCGTGCAAATTCAGAAAACAGTCCACTGGTGCCTCAGTGACTACTTCGCTCAGAGAAGCCGTCAATCATGTCATCTCACCCGCCATTTTTATAGCATCAAATAACTAACTAAAACCAAACCACGCACTCTTGAACTTCAATTCAGTCAGCGTGATAAAATCTGCTTAAAATCTTTAGGAAAATTATTTGAAGTGTAATTTGATTGTTTAGTTTGTCTCGCGTCCCATTCGATTACAGGGTGGCGTTTGTGACCTATACTGGGACCAGCCATCTGGGGGCGATTGAGACGTTTTGGCTTCACTTTTCAGGACATGTGCGGAACACTTGGTAGAGAAGCACGCATGATTTACTGTCTGTTTGTATGACACATTTCTTTTATAGAACTTTATTTGGAGTTTGCATGCAAAAATAGAAATGTTGTTTTATATAAGAAGTGCATCTGTTTATTCACTTTAATGCATTTACAGGTAGATCTTGAGCTTTCGGACACATATGCGTGTTGTGGTAATCAGTTAAAGTTGTAAAGGCAGTATATTTTATTTTCTAAACTCTGTTGATGTTTGAGTTAAAAAAAGAGTTGCTTTTGGTTCTATATGTGAGCTTTGCTCCTCTATATGAGAGGAAGCTGGCGATATCCTCTGTATGTCCTCCATCTATAAGTCTGATGTGGATAAATTTGGTTTGTGCTCGCCTTAGGGGCGTTGGACATGCGTGATGTCATTGCCGTGTCACATTCCCCGAGGCCACGACTGGTACCTGCTCACGCGTACGCTTTCTCTGCCACACGATATACTATTTTTAGCCCCGTCCTGAAACGCTCCAGGGGCCTGCGGTAGATAAAACATGTTTGGTTTGTTCATGACTCTTATGTGCTCAGTTTTATGAGGTGCTCTGTATTATTAATGTTAATCAATAGTCCCGTTGTATTAAGGTGTTTGTGTATTAATACGTCTGTCTGATGAAAGCTAGAGTTTTACAGCGGGTGCCCAGGAGCAAACAGAGTATTAAAGGAAAAGTTCTCCTAAAAAGAGGGAATGCCATCACCCTAATGTTCTGATTTAATTTCATATGATAGTCAAATGGACTTCTTTTATGACTTGTTTTGCCACTTTGTAGCTTCTCAATTAACTTTTATTTTATGGAAAGCTCCTTTTTGTGTTTCACAGGAGAAATTCAGATCGGAATGACATGCGGGTGAGTAAATGAAAGGATTTTCATTCATTATATCCTGAATGCGTTTCTGCTGTACTGCGGTGAAGGCGTTTCATACTGTACAGTAGCGCCCAGGTGTGATCTTAGTATGGCTCTTCAAAGTAAAGATGGCTTATGAGTCTCAGCCCAGGACCACCCACAGTCCTTTCACCGACCGTCTGCACACAAAACTAGAAAACAGTTGCTGTTAATGTTATTGTTGTTGGCCTGATAAGAACATTTTCTGATATATTAAAGCAGAAATATAATGTATTATTTCCTTCAGCTGAGACACTGATGGTTTTGAATTGCTTGGAATATGATTGAAATACAGTTCAGTGTAGAGCTGGGTGGTATATCAAGTTTGCACAATATATCGATATATTGTTTAGAAACTATATGGAATGAGGCAATGCCGTTTATATCGATATACAGTAGATTGATACGAATGCATCAGAATGAGCTGATGCAGGGAAAGTGCATGATACAATTTGTCCTAAACATGACACATGCTTTATATTAAGGGCTTCAAAATAACTGTTTCAAAATAAATATCCCTATTGAGAATGAATGGGGAAAATAAATTAAGTACTGCAACAAATATATTGTTGATTGTTGGTTTATGTTAGTTAAAGATTTCGGAGAGGCTAGCAATATCAAGCTGCCCTTTAAAGCATAAGATCCCACCCTTCCTTCAGAGCGTCTCCAAAGCCACGCCTCTAAAACACTTGAACAAGCACTGCCAGAGCAGAGTCTGCAAAGCGCCGCACGTTTAATTACCTCATGTCTCAAAGCACATAACATGAACATGCTGATTGGTTGAGTTCACGCATTGCGGTGCATGCAGTAAGAGTTGTTTGCTATTCGAATCAACAATTCGAAGAGTTTAAAAAAATGCAACCGATGGGCCGACGATGAGGTTCAGGCTCTAAGTTTATATGCGGAGGGCGAAATCTAGTGGGAACTGGAAAGTTGCACGCAGTCCTACATCACCAGACTGATCTTCATGGCACTTTAGACCACGATGGAAACACAAACAGCAACAGGTCTGTGGGGAAAAAAGTTCCTGGGACAAATTGTTCCGGGTAATTTCGGTTGAAACGGGGCTATAGAAATGCATAAATGCCTCAGTTTTACTGAGGACGGGAACAGTAATGACGGTTACGACATGGCGTGAGCACAGCATAAGCTTGTTGTTTTGGTTCAGGATGTGGCGGCTGTTTGTGCCGCTCTATGACTGTCTGTCTTCAACTCTGCATAGCCTCATGTTTGCGCTGATGGCGTGTGATGTCTGCGCGGAGGTATGCAAATACAAAGCAGGCAGGTAGGACACGTCTTTATGCTCTCCAATCATTGCAATCGGACCAAATGCAATGATTGGACGAGCATTTTTTTGGTCCTGAGACTTCCACAGAAGATATATGTGCATTTTTAATATTTAGACCACATTGAGTGCGTTTACATGCACGTTCTTAAGCTGATTATCGGATTAAGGTCATAAACGGCTTAAGCATAAACCGGTCAGAACAGGTAGTTTTTTGCCTCTTACCCCGATTTCGCACGGCATTTAAACGCATTAACTTTCTTTCTGACAGGTTATTGAAGTGCGCATGTGTTATAGGTGACAAAAAACACATACTTACAGCACATTTAAACCCAGAAAATTATAAAAATGTGTTCTCATGTCATGCAGCAGAAGTAGAAGAGGTTCATTCAAAACGCTGCATCTGTAACTGCATGAGAGAATAATATGAGCCGTAAATTTCCCGCTGACACGTTGCAAGCTTTTATTTAACATCACAACTGACATAACATTTGAAATTTTCTGAGTCAGATGTCACTACAAGGAAAGTCATGTAAACGCGTTGTCAGTTTACTGGTGTGCATGTAAACGTGCTCGTTGATTGCTATCAGGATGTGATAGCAAGTGTTTCAACCAGTATAACAAAGTATTTATGAAAAACATTGCCTACCCTACCTTTAATGCATTAACTACTGTTAAATAATGGGACCTTACTGTAAAGTGTTACCCACACATTTCCACTAACTTTTTACATGTGGTCACATTGCTGTGCAAGTAGGTGAATCTTGGCCAGCAGACTGCAAATGCATTGTGAACCAGACTTTATTGAGTTTAATTTGACCTCCTGCTCGCTTTAGAGATGAGAAACAGCTTTGTTCTCTTTTATTTGTTAGCATGTGTTGTATTTAGTTCTGATGGCAGCTCATTTCATATTCTGTTTAGTGTCAGTGAGAGTTGGAAGCACTGAATTTCTCCTCTCTTTCGTCTCTCTACCACACCCAGCACTGCACGGCCTGTCTCACCATCAGCGTGATGGAATCTGAGACAGACAGATTGAGTCGTGTCACATGCGTGGAAATTAAACCAAGTCAGAGCTGCAGGCCTAATCAGTTTAGCCACTGTAGAAAGAGAGACAGAAAAGGATTGTCCAGTGGTCATGATGTCATGAAGGTTCTGGCCACGCCATCATGGCAGAAGATTGTCCCTAACTTTACCCTTAAACTGACCCACACCACCACACCTGTCCCTAACTTTACCCTTAAACTTACCCATACCACCACACCTGTCCCTAACTTTACCCTTAAACTTACCCACACCACCACACCTGTCCTTAACTTTACCCTTAAACTTACCCACACCACCACACCTGTCCTTAACTTTACCCTTAAACTTACCCACACCACCACACCTGTCCCTAACTTTACCCTTAAACTTACCCATACCACCACACCTGTCCTTAACTTTACCCTTAAACTTACCCATACCACCACACCTGTCCCTAACTTTACCCTTAAACTTACCCACACCACCACACCTGTCCTTAACTTTACCCTTAAACTTACCCACACCACCACACCTGTCCTTAACTTTACCCTTAAACTTACCCACACCACCACACCTGTCCCTAACTTTACCCCTTAAACTTACCCACACCACCACACCTGTCCTTAACTTTACCCTTAAACTCACCCACACCACCACGCCTGTCCCTAACTTTACCCTTAAACTTACCCACACCACCACACCTGTCCTTAACTTTACCCTTAAACTCACCCACACCACCACGCCTGTCCCTAACTTTACCCTTAAACTTACCCACACCACCACACCTGTCCCTAACTTTACCCTTAAACTTACCCACACCACCACACCTGTCCCTAACTTTACCCTTAAACTCACCCACACCACCACGCCTGTCCCTAACTTTACCCTTAAACTTACCCACACCACCACACCTGTCCTTAACTTTACTTACTTAAACTTACCCACACACCACCACACCTGTCCCTAACTTTACCCTTAAACTTACCCACACCACCACACCTGTCCTTAACTTTACCCTTAAACTTACCCACACCACCACGCCTGTCCCTAACTTTACCCGTATCCCACCTCAATATCAGCAAAAGTGTTTTGCAATACAATATGAGCACAATAAGTGCATTGTACTTAGTTTTTGATGCAAGTACATAGTAGTTAAGGCCACCTAATGTAAAGTGGGACCGACTGAAGTTTGCTCAGTCTGTCCACATTAATTAATTGGTTCAAAACCCTGACTCACTGATTCATTTGCATCATCACTGTTTATTTCTATATATGGTTATATTGGTGCATACCAATGAAAATGGTTAAATGTGATTTGAAAAACAACACAGAAAAACATTCCTATATCATTTGAACTAGATTTTACATCTTACCTTAATTCTTTTAAATCTGCTCAACTACAATGACTGTTTGAATTACATTTTTGGAAAAATGTAAAGCACTCTTAAATATCAAGATGAAAAAAATATATATGCATAAGAATTTTTTTTAGCTACATTGCCCAGCACTAATTTGATCTCCTCTTGTCTCAGGATGTAGGCAACTGAAATAAATGACGGTATAAGACCTCTCAGCTAATTAAAGCTCATGAATTTAACGTTAATTATTGATTCTGAGCATGGCGGCGTGCTGGGATGTTGGGTGTGGGCCGCGGGCAGTGAAAAGGGCACCTGTTAACAGCTTGTTTCAGTGACACTGGCATTCACAGTAACAGATGTTTTGCCTGAACCGAACGAGGAGCGAGCATTTGCTTGGCTTTTCTCGGGAAGACGAGAGCTCTGCTGAAATGTCCTCCGGCGCTGAGCTGTGTCGTAGCCGTGCGGTTTTGGGGAGCATGTAAATGAGCCCCTGCAGCGCTCAAGCATGAATGAAAGCAGACTGAGGTGAGAAGACATCGAAACGTTTGTCAACATTTGTCAATGTCAACGTTTAACGATTCGATTCGATTTTGATTCAGTGGTGTTTAGAGCTGCACGATTCATTGTTAAAAGATCGTGATCCCGATTCAAACACCCATACAATCTCATTCCTAAATGACAACGATTCGGCTCTATTAAACCTTTGACAAGTAGGATCACAGTGAACATTCAGATCTGTGCTGGTGCTGCCACTGATCCAGAAAAAAAGCAGTTGTCATGTTTAGGTATGAAACAGCTGTCTTTTCAACCACACAGTATCATTATTTCAATAATTCATATTATCACAGAAGTACTGGATAAATGTTTGTAGTTCAGATATAAACACTGATGACTACAGAAGCAATCAAAATAGAGTAAATCACCATTTGAAAGTAACTTAAAGACTGTATTAATTACATCGTTACACCAGTAGGTGGAGACAAATGACTGTTAAAAAATGTATTTGTCATTGAATCATTCATTCAAGAGATTCGTTGAAAAACGCTGATTCATCCAGTAATGAAGCAAGTGAAGTCTTTATGAGTGAGTCGTTGAATCATTCATTCAAACATTCAAATTAATTATTTTGAATAATAAGCTAGCAAAGCGCTGCTGTTATGCCAACTGGTGTTCATTCTCTTCAGTTTCAGCTCAAATGCAATGCCCGACATTATTGACTCTGGGACAGTTATATTCCTTTTAGATAGGCTATTTCTTTTTTTCAAAATCATTGATATTAATAATGCAGCAGTGTTATTTTGTTCTCGTGTTTTTTAACAGTAGACCTATGTCTATTGTTTCTCATTATGGATTCGAAAACGCGCAGTGACGCCTGCAATCACTTTGATCATGAAAAATAAAATTATGTGCAGCGCCAATACATAGCATGAGAACACGATTGTAATAGTGTTGTAAATTCCCTGTGCTTTAGTTCCCCGAGTATCGCCGTTGCTGTTAAGAGAAGAGCGCATTCAAAATGAGTTTCCCTTTCAAACCATAGCCTGTAAAAAACCAACACGGTCACGTGTGCATTCGCGTACTTTTGGGCAGATGAAGCCTAAGTTGTAATAGGTACATATCTGATTAATCTAATATAGGGTGTGTTTGGTTGAGTTTATTAACCCGCTAGCAAAGCTCTGGAGGGTGGTGTAGCTATTCACAGTTCAGCTCGAATACAATGCCCGATAGTGATATTATTGACTGGGTTATTTGAGATGGTTTTTAGATGTATGTAGATTTATGCGTCATAATCTAGCAGTTATTTTTTCTAGTCATATGTTCCTGTTTTCATAGACATGTCATGTTTGTATTTGTCAACATTAATTTTCGTAAGTCTTAAAATAGTTTCATATAGACACCCCGCCCCCCGCACAAGCCCCGCCCACGAGTACTCGTTTTTTTGAGACCTATCCATTCCCATCCCTTGTGAATGAGGTGATTGCTGAACCCGCGTTTGCAAAAACCGTGGATCACTCTGGATTTGTTCGTGCCTGCTTTTGGAGGCTTTCCTGCCAGGCTCCGATTTACAAATCAATACTGCGCAATGCGACTTGGATTGTTTTGCATTTGTCAGTCTTATTTTGTGACTTTTGATTGTGCATTTTCAAGTCATATTTTGTGAATATGAATGGGTTTGTGGAATGCTGTTTGCAAATATGAATTTGTGAATCATATTTTGAAAAGAAGGACCCCATACTTGTGTGCTGAATGAGAGGTTTGTGTGAACACACTGAATCTACAGGAAGTCTTGTTAATAATGTGTGTGGCACTGAGATGAGAGAGATGAAAGAGTAATGAGAAAATGGAGATTAATAACAAACTCCCCTTCATCTGTTCATTCTCATGATAACATATTCATACCTGCCCTCTGCTTTCACTCCATACAGACTGATGAAATAGTTTGTCATTATTTACTCACCCCCATGTTGTTTCAAACCTGTATGCTGTTATTTTTGAGCTTTATGCAGCTCTATTGTAAATCAAATTATATTTGTGTGAGGAACAGACTGAAATTTGAGTCATTCACATCATAAGCTAGGCACATTAACACTAGGTTTGTGTCATTTCTTTTCATATTTGTACTCAGGCTTGTTCAGTCTTTTAGTGGTTAATTTTCTCTCAACCTTCTAACACTCATTTCTTTGTTCCGTTCTTCCTTTTGTTTTGTCGTTCAGTGTTTCTCAGTGTTAGGGATGTGTTCAGTCACACGTGCACACAGCTGCCGCATCCTAACGAGAGAGTGTTATTAACGTCCAGTACCAATGTGGACTATGAATTTTCGGATTAGTGTTGGTCTCTCATGTAGGATTGTGAATCTCGAGGCTTCTTCTTTAAAAGCACATACAGTTTGAAACCGTGTAAAAAGTTTGGATTCTCCGCATTCTTCTACTGATGTGATCAACGGTTAACTTGAGCACATGACTCATTGTTTTGAAAAAAGTCTTTGCAAAGCACATTTTTTGTGCTGTGTGTGTGTATATACATATATGAATCTTAAATCTAGATTTAAGAAAGATCTTTGGGCTTCAGGGGATTTGTATTTTGAATTAAAAAAAAAAAGAAAGGAAAGAAAGTCTAGTTATTTCTATAGCGGTTTATACAATACACATTGTTTCAAAGCAGCTTCACAGTATAAAACAGGAAAATAACTGAATCAATGATGCAAATTTCATCAAATGCGAGACAAATTCGAATTCTGCTGTCAAGAAGCTCTAAAACAGACTCAATCCAGTTCAGTGTTGATTCAGTTCAATAACTGTAAAGTTCATCAATTATGAAACAAGCTTAATTAAGCTATAAGCTGAAATCAAGGGTAACACGGGTATGATGTCATTGATGGGTGACGCACGGACACGGCTTGTAAAAAATCTTGTTGTTAACACTGTTTACATGTCTATCTGGTGTTTATGATATGCTTGAAGACAAACCATGTGCAAGTTCATCCGTCAATTGCTAAGCATTTTCTCCTTAAAACTAGGGCTTACCAATGACAGAAAACATGATTTAAAATCATCAAATCACCTTTATTTATACAGCGCTTTTAACAAGTCCAGTTGTTTCAAAGCAGCTTCACAGTGTTAACAGGAAAATAATGCAACAGAATTTGATTCGGCTGTACAGCCGCTCTGGTGAAACGGTGATGTTATCCAGCTAATTTCAAGTATCATATCGTGTCAATGCGGGCCGATCGGTAATATAGATGAGATTTAGGTGTCCCCAACTGAACAAGCCAAAAGCCAGAGGCAACGGTGGCAAGGAACCAAAACTCCTTCAGGGTCAGAATGGAGAAAAAAACCTTGGGAGAAACCAGGCTCAGTCGGGGTGCCAGTTCTCCTCTGGCCGACGAACAAACAGTGTATGACTATGATTCTGGTAACATTGCAGGTCTTAAGTCATATCAGGTAAATAGATATTCGTAAGATTATCTGAAAGATTGGAGTCATCACGCCGGAGACGGGTTTAATGAGGATGTCGTGTCGATGCAGCATTTACGGGGGGAGTTTATTTGACACGCTCTCTGCAGACACTTCAGGGATGTGTTGGTCATGTCCAGGCGCAGCTCCACCATCTGATCTGGATACGGCCTGGATCCGGCTGACTGCAGTAAACCTCGGGATAAACAGAGAGACTCACATTAGCGTAGATGCCATTCTTCTTATGATGTAACGAGTACATCAGGTGTTATGGGAAGTGTTCTCGGTTCCGGCTGACCTAGTTAATGCAGCCTAACAATCATTTACTGATTTGAATAATAGAGATTGATAATGTTTTATGTGTAAGCCATAGTAAAGAGATGCGTTTTTAGTCTAGATTTAAACTGACAGAGTGTGTCTGCTTCCCGAACAATGCTAGGAAGACTGTTCCAGAGTTTAGGTGCTAAATAGGAAAAGGATCGACCGCCTGCAGTTGATTTTGATATTCTAGGTATTATCAACTGGCCAGAGTTTTGAGACCGCAATAGACGTGATGGAGTATAATGCGTTAAGAGCTCGCTCAAGTACTGGGGAGCTAAACCATTTAGTGCTTTGTAAGTAATAAGCAAGATTTTAAAAGTTATACAATGTTTAATAGAGAGCCGTGTTGACAGAACCGGGCTAATATGGTCATACTTCCTGGTTCTAGTAAGAGCTCAAGCTGCTGCGTTTTGGACCAGCTGGAGTTTGTTTATTAAGCGAGCAGGGCAACCACCCAGTAAAGCATTACAGTAATCTAGCCTTGAGGTCATGAACGCATGAATTAACTGTTCAGCATTTTGCATTGAAAGCATGTGCCATAATTTAGATATATTTTTAAGATGGTAGAATGCAGTTTTACAGATGTTAGAAACGTGGCTTTCAAATGAAAGATTGGTATCAAAAGAGCACACCCAGGTTCCTAACTGACAACGAGGACTTGACAGAGCAGCCATTGAGTGTTTTTGTCCAATAATTAAAAATTCAGTTTTTTAAACACACCCTGCTTCCTAAAGTCACAAACATATAACCGATCCCATCAACTTCCAGGGCTGGGCTTTTCATGTCTGGTCAAACAACCCTCTACAATGCGAGTATATTTCACTCTGGGCGACTAAACGATATCTATCATTAGCCATTGGCTAATAAATGCTTAGATTTTTCTCGCCAGTGTGTGTGTTAGAGGCTAAGAATAAGTTTAGCATAGATATATTTTCACTCACTGAACACTCAGACTGAGCGCTTCTCATCAAGCGATCTAACTTGTACGATTTCAAATCAGCTCATCTGACGTACCGTAAACTCTAACGTTAGCGTGAAGGCGCACAACTCGCCGTCGCTTTGCTGAGCACGTTTCTCACACACGCACACAGTGCGAGAGTCTTACATACCATGCAAAATCGACGCGCTACATGTTAACAATATTCTTTTTTGTATTTTCCTGTTAAAATACCAGAGTTCATTTAGAATTATTCAGCTTTTAAGAACAAGCAGAAGATATCCCGTTTTTTTCCGGTAGTGGGCGGGACTAATGCGCAAACGGCAATCTCATTGGCTGGCGCTCATCTTTTCCTGTCCCTGTTTTGATTTCAGCAAATCAGTTTGAGCGAATGCTGTCAACGTGATTAATATTCATGAACCCAGCAGTCCATCAATCCTTAGTGTGTTGTATATTGTTATTAGTATTATTATTATTATTATCTTTTAATAATATAATATAATTATTATCAATTTTTTTTACAGAAACACTGAAATGACCAACAATATCTTAAGCACCACCACCAGTCCAAAGTTCAGTTAAATTACAAATATGCATTCATACGTTCACCAACAGATTATCATATCATAACATAGTCTAATGCTTGATTGACTGATATTAAGAGTGTACGTTCAGATATTTAAAAAGCTGTGCCATTTGGTGACTAAACTAAAAAATGTACTAGCCAATGGCGATTCTATTGCCAAGGTGTGCGTAGAGGGTTGTCAAAGGTTGCAACATGTATTTGCAGCATTGAGCAGTGTAGCCAATCACAGACATATCTGTTGATTTCTTGAATGCAATGGCCAATCAGATGCAAGATCAAAATCCACTCACTCTCGAAACGGCATCATCCACTGCTGAGTTAGGGTAAACGTACCCATTAAGCACGCTACTATCTTTGATCTCAGATTATAAAAAGAAAAACATAATTTATCATCCTACTTGATGTCTTAACCAAATGATGTGTTTGTTACTATATACCTCCTGTAATTTCAAGCTAATCAGACCATTGATCATTGAGATACAGGTATCCATGTGTTCACACTGTCTGGCGGCCATTTTGAAAGCTGTCTGAAAACTTTCACTAAAAGAGGAGCGCCTTAAATGTGCATTTTTTTATGTTTAAACCTTTATTTTCGATAAGTTTAACTTCTTAAACTTAAGAGATTAATATTTAGACTTGCACACATTAAGCACAGCCGGACCTTTTGCATTTAATGATGTATATCTTTATTTAAACGCTTTTGTCATTTAAAATAGAATTAAATATTACTCTGAGAGATTAATATTTTATTTTAACATCTTGTACTCAAATCAATACCCTGTGCACTAAAATGTGAGCTTAATAGGTACGTTACACACTCAGTTTTCCTACAAGTGTTGATGTGAACAAGAGACTTGTTGTGCAATGTAGAGCTTCACTGATTATATATTATTGGAATTTTGTGAGACTACGAGTGACAGCTCTTTATTGGGTGAGCGCTCGTTGCACGCTTTCTAGGCTATAATCCATTCTGAGTTTAAATAAATTGACTCGCGGATTTGTTCTCGAAACTGTGAATGACATGGCGATAACCATTAATCCAAGATTGCCACTTGCCATTGTGTAGTGTGTACTACTTCAGTTAACTGAGAGAAAGTGGAGCTGGTGTGATTGAGTGGAGGCGGGGACTAATTAGCATATTCATGGTCTCGTGCATACTCAATGAGGTAAGGGAGTGGAGTTATTCAAGCCATTTTAAATATGTAATTATCAGGATTAGTTTTAAGGGAAACAGTTAATGACTGCATGGGAACATTAAATGTCTTTAAGTGGGAAAAAAAGAAGTGGCGCAAAATCGATTGTTTTTCCTTTAGAATAAGTTGCATAATGAAATTTGTGCACCCTGAACATGAATTCAAGAGTCAGTTTGGGGTTCACAATGTTTTGCATGAATCTGAATCATGATATTCCTTGTCTGTTCCAGCACTTGGCTCTGAATGACTGCTGTGCAGTCGCTGGTGTGTGTGTCTGCGCAGATCTAATGAGGTCTGTCTCTCTCTCTCTCTCTCTCTCTCTCTGTTTCAGAGCTGGCCGGTCCAGGCCCCTCCCCCGCCACTCAAGAGTTGATGACACGCTTGGGGTTCTTGCTGGGCGAAGGCATCCCGGGCTCCACGCGCATACCTATGGACGACAAGAATGAAAAAAAGGTATTTTCCGCAGCTGCTGCCAGAGTGAGAGAGGGAGACGGTGAAAACTGCGAGGATTAAAGCTGCATGTTGCTGTCTGTCAGTGTGAGACACAATGAAGAGCGTTTCAGAGCTGGAGTGTGTCTGTGCACGACCACAGTAAGTCATTCCCGTTTGCTCCGAGCCGCTGCATCGCTGACGGCGTTCCTGCCGATGAGAAACTTAACTTGAGGTCTGGTCCAGAAATAGTTCTGTTCTGTCAGGGTTTCGTTTAGTCTTTGGATGATGAGATAATTAGGCGGAGGCGGTCCGAACGCCCTTCATGTGCGAAAGGCTTTTGTTTAATAAATCATAAACGCTCGTCGCTCTGGGAAGCGCATGCAGAAGGAAGCAACAATGTGTGTCTTTGAGAGTTGTTAATGATCTGATTTGCGTCGTGTGTTCTTGGACGATGTTGTCCAGTGGGATTCAGTGAACGTCTTTAATCTGTTTCATCAGGCTGCCTTTTGGAAGTTTGTTTTAAAGGAACTTTCATCTGGTTTCGTGACCTTGACTGACTCTCAGTGATGACTCACAGGGTCTGCTTGGGTTGTCGGTCTGTGAGAGAAGGACCTTATCTGTTTAATTCAGGCTGTTTAGCAGTCAATGTGACGGTATTTAATTGAATTTTGAATTTGAATCTATTAGATGTTAAATGATGTTAAATGTTCAAAAATATGTAACAAATAAATTCACGTAGCACCTATTCTATGATGAACATGTTTTGAGTCAGAAGTAAAAATGTCAAAAAAGGTGTGAGGGACAAAAATGTAAAATAAATAAATAAAAGCTAAAAACCTTAAATATATATATATATATATATATATATATATATATATATATATATATATATATATATATATATATATATATATATATATATATATATATATATATATATATATATATTTTTTTTTTATCAATATTTTATCAATATTATTCTTATTATTAATTAAAAATTAATGAACATATTATGAACATATTATTTCATCAATAATGACCATATTATTATGTGATTATATTATTATACATATGATTAATATTATTTTATGGTTTTGTAAATATTCATATTTAAATATGAGCTTTATATGAATACTTTATTATTATGAAACAATTTGTTTAAAATTATATATAAAATGTATCTCACATTATTATTATTATTATTATATATTATATATATATATATATATATATATATATATATATATATATATATATATATATATATATATATAATATGATATTATTATTATTATAATTAATAACCGTGGTGACTGTATTTAAGTATTAATATTTAAATATCAGTGTTGTGTAATCATGCTGGAATCCATTTTGTTGCCAGGTGACAAGAAACTCTTAAA
>CM031951.1:40467101-40609601 GCA_018749465.1 Paracanthobrama guichenoti | reverse complement strand
CCATCTGTCTGTCTGTTCATCTGTCTATCATCCATCTGTCTATCATCCATCTGTCTATCATCCATCTGTCTATCATCCATCTGTCTATTATCCATCTGTCTGTCTGTCCTTCCATCTATCCATCTGTCTATCTGTGTGTCTGTGTACTTACTCATTTACCTATTTGCTTGCTTGCTTGCTTACTAAAAATAATTTCCAGCAATCCAGAATCCATCTGGAGTTTCACTGTTCAAAAGGTTTGATAACGAAGACTGTGCTCTGTTCATGTGTGGCTTTGTACAGATGGTCAGATGTTCCTCTGTTGAAGCTTAAGATGCTGTTTGGATCTTATCAAATCATGCTGGAGAACATGATCATCAAGTTCATGTAGTTCCAGACAGTGCTGCTTCATTAAAGCAAAAGAGACACACAGCAAAAACTGCATTTTGTATTAAATTAGAAGTGAATGCAAAATAGCTAGCACTCTCAGATGTTTAGACCCCATTGTAGAAGCATGTCTGTGCGTGTGCAAGCACTGATACATGACACATGCAGCTGTTGTCACGCGTGTTATTTTGTAATAAACTCAGGAGCTGAAATTAAACCCACAGATTCATCCGTCCCCCTCAGATCACTGAACAAGCATATGCATGAATTCAGACACTCTCATTTATCTCTGTTGATTCAGCGCTTCGGTTTTCTACATTGTTGGTGTGTATGTCTATTCATTGTTTATTTCTTCATTTTTAATTAGAATAAAAAAGGCAGCATTATTAGCATGGATAGCAGACACTGATCCACACCGACATCCATCCCGATGCTGTGTGTTTGTAATGGTCAGTTTTTAATGAGGTTGTGAGGGATGAAACAGGCTAATGCTCATTAGCATCATACTAAATGTGGCGTGAAGCGGCGATCAGGTGGATGTGTTGATAAGGTCAGTGATGACTCATCAGTGTTTATCATAAGTAATATCACAGCACAGATACGAGTTATGATGGTCATCTGAGATCATCGTCCCGTTCTTTTTCTGACCATTTTCATTTACAAGCTCTCACGTTTGCCACTCTTCATCTTTGCCATGTGTGAAGATTGTGACTTACACCTCCCATGCTGCAGATTAGCACTGACCACAGTGATTAAAAAGTATTGATTGGTTGATTGATTGATTGTTAGGACTGGCCACTATGAAGATATATACATATGCTCACTAATAGCTGCATAAATATCTAAATTAAAATTTATGAATAAATGATGCATGCATATATTATATACTTGCATCATTTTAGTATAGTTCAGATACTATTATAGTTTTTATTAATATTTTGAATGAGTTTTTACTTATCTTGTCCAAGTTTTTACTTTAGTTTTTTGTATATGTCTATATAGTTTTTATTGATTTTATTTCAGTTTTAGTACAAGTTAAACTAAATGAAAATAAGAAATGTTGCCATGGCAGTTCGCTAAAATAAAATACGTATTTTTATATTTTATTTCAGTTATAGGTTTATATTATTTTTATCATGTTTAAGGTTTTAATTTTAGGTTTAGTTAACTATAATAACCTTGATTATATATAAAAAGCATATATGAAGAGTAGTATAGCAGCCAGTCATAAAATAATAATATAGTATTTATTTTATAATAATGTTTATTTATTTATTTATTGCCATTTTGATTAGGGCTGTGCGATATAATACACCATTTTTTTCCTTTCAGTATTGCAGTATTGGTGTATTACACAAATAAGCATGATATTTGCAGTCGTCGTTATTTCTTTATGCCTTTTTGAACTCTTTTCATATGTTGTATTCTCCGTTTTGGTTCACCTGTGCCATTGTTTCTCTATGTAAACATGCGTTAGTCGGACGTCTTTAACCGTTGTGTTTTCAACCCCAAATCGCGTTCTGTGTGAGTGTTGTGCCACAACTTGCCTAAAATTACCTGGCTCTATGATACATCATCTCTCCTGAATCCATAATATTCCCAAACCACGGATTTTGTTCGTTTTGTTTTGTTTTTTGGACCGCTTTTTTCTGTTCATGCTTTCTGTGGTTTAGAGATCACACATGTTCACATTGCGATTTTTCTCCGATTCCGATTAATCGCACGGCCCTCATTTTGATTACCTCATTTATAGTGGGATCTGTTTTTAGCAGGATTGCTTTGCGTTATTTACACATTAATAATAATAATTTCAAAATAGAGTGTGTCGTGTCCCAAACTATTTAAGATGGTGAACATCTTGAGGGTTGTTTGTCAGAAATGTACTCTGTACTATTGATTTGAATTTAAATCATGTGCAAAAATATTTAAAGTTGTCATCTGGTCTCTGTTTCTGCCGTCCAGCCACCATCACCAGCTCGTCAGAGAATGACGACCGCAGCGGCTCCAGTCTGGAGTGGGGTAAGGAGGGCAGTATAAGGAGCAGCGGTCAGCATGTGCTGGCACAGACGGCCACACGGGCAGACACATGCTCTCCGGTGGCCGAGGAAGAAGCATCAACGTCCGGGACAGAGGTACGGATCCTCTCCGTGGCTAAGAAGACTTCTGAGGGACCCGTCCACTATCCCACACAAAACACGTCCAGTCTGATGATGCCTCGGCCCAACTCAGTCGCAGGTAAGAGAGATCAAAACAACAGCTGATTGAATTTACCATCAGGGTCGTCCCTGATTCCTGAGGTGATGACTGACGCATGACTGCTGGAATGAAGGGAAGGGAAGAGTGTGTTGTAGATTGTGAGGGAGCACATTATCAGGAGACGCATTCTTTCTCCTGTTGCTCCTTGAGGAAGCAGATACGTCGGGCAGCTGTTGCGTGTGTGTGTTAGTTGTTGGCTGGCTTCTGTCTTTAGCATCAGATCCACATTCCTCAGGCTGGTCCGACTGATCACGTGATCTTTCCCACTTCTCTGTCAGTTGGGTGAATCTCACAAAATCATGTTGAATTTCACACCGAAATCAAGAGAAAGAAATGAGACATTTTTGAGTGTTAGTGAAATGTGGCCTGGACATGTTGTTTCATGATTATGATTTTAGCTATTTTATTTTGCTTTGGCTTGTAGTTCTCTCAGAACCCAATGCTGGTGATGAACGCTGATGTTTTGAAGTCTGCAGAAGCAGGTGGTGTTGTGAGTGAGAGATGAATGTGTGTGTTTGGTCTTGGTTTATTGTGATTCGTGTGTGTGTGTGTGTGTCATGCACGGTACAGTGCAGAAACGCTTCTCATAAAAAGCCGCCAGTCATTAAACTGAGCAAGTCGACGTGAAACAATAAAAACCCGGTTGGCATCATAAAGCATGTGCAGTTGTCAAGGTTAGAATATGTTTTCTTTAGACAGTTGAGTGTGTGTGTGTGTGTGTGTGTGTCTCTTCACATTTTCATTTTGTACACCTGCTTGCTTTTACTCATTTCACACCCTGTTTGGCCTCAGCGAATAAAGCATTAATCTTTACTGAGCGTTTGATAGATCAGTAACCTCGCTGCTTTCACAGCTGCCAATGTGTTGTTACACACACACACACACACACACACACACACACACACACGTTACATCTACGGATTGGATCAAGGAATTGTACAATTCTGGATCCAATTTATGATTCTAATACCTTAATGACTCAATTAACGAATCTATAATTCAAAATCTGTCCTCTGAATATGTATGTTGTCATATGACCAAGCCATCAGTTGTCATATTGATTTAAGCCTTAAGTACAACATAACAGTTTTTGATTCATTTTGAGTGAGTCAGGAACCACTTAAAATGATTCAGTCAGTGAATAAATCATTAGATCATTTACAGTGGTACTCAGTATAGATTCTGTGTATATTCAGCGCTGACAGAGTATTGTAATATGATGTTCTATCAGCGGAAGAATGCAAACATTCGAAAACCATCTTTCAGTATTTTTTTTTCTAAATGAGAACCGTTTAACACTACTTACTGTCCTCATTCAAATACTAGAGAGTAAGGAATATTTGAATGAGGACATACTTGTGTGACGTTCCCTCGTCCAATCATAAAGCTGGTTTTGGCCCCTGACATAATGGTGTTATAGTTATGCAGTGTTGCTTTTGATTTTTTGAGTCTCAAACAGCTTGATCAAGTGCTTTTTCAAATGCAAATGGTGAATTTGCACTTTTCTAGTTCTAGAAAATATTTTGGCGGTGGACAGGGGTCAGCATGGGCACCTGACTGGTCAGCGGCTATGCCGCCCCATACACAACAAAGTGAGATGCTCTGTGTATTCTGACACCTTTCTATCAGAACCAGCATTAACTTCTTGAGCAGTTTGAGCTCCAGTAGCTCGTCTGTTTGATCAGACCACACGGGCCAGCCTTCGCTCCCCACGTGCATCAATGAGCCTTGGCCGTCCATGACCCTGTGTCCGGTTCTCCACTGTTCCTTCCTTGGAGCACTTTGGATAGATCCTGACCACTGCAGACCGGGAACACCCCACAAGAGCTGCAGTTTTGGAGATGCTCTGACCCAGTCGTCTAGCCATCACAATTTGGCCCTTGTCAAACTCGCTCAAATCCTTACGCTTGCCCATTTTTCCTGCTTCTAACACATCAACTCTGAGGACAAAATGTTCACTTGCTGCCTAATATATCCCACCCACTAACAGGAGCCGTGATGAAGAGACTGTCTTCACATGTCAGTGGTCATAATGTAATACTGTATATATAAATAATAATAAAAAATCATATATTGCTTTTGTGTAGAGTAACACGTGCTTGCAAATCATATTAATATCAGATTTGTTCTTTTGATTTGATTATTTTCAATTTGTTGAATCAGTTAACAAATCAGCCTCACTGATTCATTTCTGAACTAATTCATCTTTTGAGTTTATTTGTTTCGATTGGGTGTACCATTTAACAAATAAACTGAAGTAATTCATCTGGGAACAAATTGTTCTTATGAGTTGTTTTTTTTCTTCAGTGGATTGAACCAGTTTACAAATCAGTGATGCATTAATGGATTTGTTGGAATTGAAATCTGTAGTCTGTACCCAGTAATCAATCACAAATGTCAAGAAATTTCATGGACGATGATTGGTAAAAATGTGACCATCCTTTATAGTTTTTTACTTTACTTTTTAGATAAAAAGATTAAAAGTCTACAAAAGTTCCAAAAGTTCTCAGATTGACATAAAGGAATTAAATAATTAAAGGTGAGGTAAGCGCTTTCTGGTAACCGATGTTGATATTTCAAATCACCAAAACTAACACACCCCTATTTTGATCGCTCCACCCCACACATACGTAACCCAGGCAACGACTATGGTGGAATCTGTGTGTTACTATGGTAATCCAGGTCGAATGTTCAATGAAAAAGTCATCCCTTCCATCCCAAAAACACAGTTCTCATGAACAGCTCGATAGCACGAGCACGAACATATTACAATTATGACGCGATTAGAGGGTTATATCGATCACTAAAAGAGGAACCAAAGGAAACAAACATGTATTAGGAGTTTATTATCTTACTGTTTGGACACACTTTGGGAGCTGACGCTTGAAACAGACAGTGAGGAGGTGGAAATGAACGGGTCTTTGTCATCGCTGAAGTGAACGACCATACGATCGCAAATGGACAAGCAAGCAAATATGACACGCGAGCATATTCAAGCAAAAGCCAGCATATATTAGTTCTGTCAAACAAAACAAACCCATCGAGAAGAAATAAAGCAACCTCAGTGTCCGATTGCAGGCCTTAGCGCTCCGTGAGTTCTCTCCAGCGCTGGAAAGTGATACTTCTTGCCTGATCGTAAGCCTTCTTTTGTTCCACACACATCTTCCACATGTGTTTTTATCTGCCATCTCTCTCTTTCTGACGTCGCTCGGCTAATGTCCGTCCTGTGTGTCGTGTCTTTTGAATAATGACGTGCACTGGGCGCTCTCTTCTACCCGTCATTAGTAGACATGCTCCTTACTGCTGATTGGCTACAAGTTTGTTATGGTACTCGGCCCAAGACACTTTTCCAAAGCATTTTTGAAATAACACTTACCCCACCTTTAAAGTAGAGATGCACCGAAATGAAAATTATTGGCTGAAACCAAGGCCGAAACACCGAAAGAAATTATGCCAATTATTAGTACCATTGCATTTATGGCTATGACTGTGTACTAACTTTACTAAAATCAAGGCATTGCAATTGCATAAATTAATATTAAAGTTTCAAAGAATAAATCAATTACAAATCATGCAAATATTTATTTAGCACATGGCAACTATGCACAGTATAAAATAAAATTCTAACTAAACTGTTTAACTTGACCCCACTCATTTGTACATTAAATAATAATGTACAGGCCTACTGGCCTGCAGAAAGGTTTTAAAATTAAATGTTCTCTCATAAAAACAAAATGCATTTAGGTCAAGTGCATTTTACATTTTTCTCTGTAGGACTACTACAAGAAAGTGCATTCAAAACAAGTGCAGCTGCTTAAAGATACAACTATATTTTCTCTGTAGGCCTTCAACATAATAGTGTATCAAACAAAGACTGCCATAGCTGCCATCACTGGGAAACTTCCTTGCCTTTTCAAAAACGTCTGCCACAGACGGAGTGGGTGTGCTTGGAGGCATTTTGCTTTTCTGTGCCGCGTTCCTCTCATATTCAGCGTAGCGATCGAAATGTTTGGATTTCAGGTGAGAAATTAAACCCGGTGTGGAGAAAGTCTTTGCAGATGCACCCCCTCTTGAAATTTCGGCATTACATGTTTTGCAATTCGCTGTCCGTGGGTCTTTCTCAGATATACTGAAATACGTCCACACCGCAGACATGTTGCTTCAGGCAAGCATGTGCAGGTCGCGGTTTCTGTTTGCGTCATCACAACATTTCGGCCGTATTGTTTCGGTGATAAGTGATAAAATTTTCAGTGGCAGAGTATTCGGTGCATCCCTACTTTTAAAGGATTAAAAGGGCTTTAAGGAAATAAAGAAAAAGAAATAAGAATGGTAAAAGTTCCACATCTGTAGTTTATGAAGTAGGTCTAATCAATGTAAACTATTTGCAAATAATGTATTTTTTTGCACACATTCACTCTTATTTGTATGTCTATTATGTAAAAAGCTAAATGTTTCTCATCTCATCACATTCAGTTATGAATAACACGAATCAGCATATTTTAAATTCAGAAAGGTGAAATTTCATAAAAATGTTGAGTAGTTTGAATCACTGGAAATTACTGTCAGTCTCTGATCACTTCTATCGTAAAACTGTTGTCACAAATAGTAAATGTTTTGCTCCTTGCGTCTTACCACACACACATTCACTGTTAAAACTAAAGCGCTGCGTTGGAATTCACACTCGTCTTCTGTGAACAGTAAGCCCTGCCGCCTTTGATTTGATTGGCCATCTGACTCATTCTGATATTGACGAGCGCTGTTAGACCACTGAAGCAGACCGGTCTAAAAATGTAGCATTTAAAACTTTCCCCCTCGTTCTCTGTGGTGGTTACAGCCCTGGACTGTGGTACTGAACCTAAGCTTTTAGTGGCCGTTCACGCATTCCATTTGCACTATACACTCACCTAAAGGATTATTAGGAACACCTGTTCAATTTCTCATTAATGCAATTATCTAATCAACCAATCACATGGCAGCTGCTTCAATGCATTTAGGGGTGTGGTCCTGGTCAAGACAATCTCCTGAACTCCAAACTGAATGTCAGAATGGGAAAGAAAGGTGATTTAAGCAATTTTGAGAGTGGCATGGTTGTTGGTGCCAGACGAGCCGGTCTGAGTATTTCACAATCTGCTCAGTTACTGGGATTTTCACGCACAACGAATGGTGTGAAAAGGGAAAAACATCCAGTATGCGGCAGTCCTGTGGGCGAAAATGCCTTGTTGATGCTAGAGGTCAGAGGAGAATGGGCCGACTGATTCCAGCTGATAGAAGAGCAACTTTGACTGAAATAACCACTTGTTACAACCGAGGTATGCAGCAAAGCATTTGTGAAGCCACAACACGCACAACCTTGAGGCGGATGGGCTACAACAGCAGAAGACTCCACCGGGTACCACTCATCTCCACTACAAACAGGAAAAAGAGGCTACAATTTGCACAAGCTCACCAAAATTGGACAGTTGAAGACTGGAAAAATGTTGCCTGGTCTGATGAGTCTCGATTTCTGTTGAGACATTCAGATGGTAGAGTCAGAATTTGGCGTAAACAGAATGAGAACATGGATCAATCATGCCTTGTTACCACTGTGCAGGCTGGTGGTGGTGGTGTAATGGTGTGGGGGATGTTTTCTTGGTACACTTTAGGCCCCTTAGTGCCAATTGGGCATCGTTTAAATGCCATGGCCTACCTGAGCCTTGTTTCTGACCATGTCCATCCCTTTATGACCACCATGTACCCATTCTCTGATGTCACAAAGCTCGAATCATTTCAAATTGGTTTCTTGAACATGACAATGAGTTCACTGTACTAAAATGGCCCCCACAGTCACCAGATCTCAACCCAATAGAGCATCTTTGGGATGTGGTGGAACGGGAGCTTCGTGCCCTGGATGTGCATCCCACAAATCTCCATCAACTGCAAGATGCTATCCTATCAATATGGGCCAACATTTCTAAAGAATGCTTTCAGCACCTTGTTGAATCAATGCCACGTAGAATTAAGGCAGTTCTGAAGGCGAAAGGGGGTCAAACACAGTATTAGTATGGTGCTCCTAATAATCCTTTAGGTGAGTGTATTTTAATTATTGGTCTATATATTTTTGTCCTTTTTGGAATTTGACAGCACAACATTTGGAACGTCATGATGGTGAATAAATAATGACAGAATAGCCTAGTTTTTGTTTGTGATCTGTCCCTTTAAGTGTTCTGGAGTAAATGGTGCTGTCAGTGGAGATGCTGCTTTAGTCATGTCTGTCTGAGATTCTCAACCTCAGTGAATAATCATTCCGCTTAATTTCTGAGACTGAACTTCATTTGTGTCCAGGCAACCGATCCATTTACTGGACAGCTCATTAAGACCACACTGAACTCTCTCTCCTCTCGCTCTCGTAGAAAACAAAGAGCCCATTTTAACCGCTCATATTAGAATGAGTCACAAATCTCGCTCATGTCAATCCACGAAGGCTCTGCTGCTGCGTCGCAGAAATCTCAAATATGTGTTTTTTTCACATGTGAATTTTTCATCTTACAGACGAGAAAGTAAGAGCATACAACAAGGAATTTTTTTTTTTTTGAATGTGCGTGAGTTTGAAAACTCATCTCTGTAATGTAGAGCAAGGCGATATATTGATATTGCAAATATGTTTGTATTGTAGTGATATAAAAATGAGCAACTTTGTGAATATGATTTAAATGTGCTCTTATTGGGCCATTAGGTTCCTAACGAGAGTGTAATTAGATTAGTTGTGCAAATTATTCCTTGTCACATGTCTCAAGTGCATACTCGACGCAAACCTTGATTTCTTGCGATGATGCAGTCTGAAATGTTTTAAAATGCAATTTATAATGTATCATGTAGTATAAGAGTTGCATTCTCAGCATCACCACAAGGGGAGGTGTGTATATTATATTATTATTATTAAAACATCGGATGTCCCTTTGTACAAGATGTAAAATAAGTCTCTGGTGTCCCCAGAGTGTGTATGTAAAGTTTTAGCTAAAAATTCCCCACAGGTCATTTTTATAGCATTTTTGCTATAAAAAAAAGCTTTTTGCCGCCTAATTGGGCTTTAACGGTTAAATCCATATGCCTACGTGTCAAAGTGACCATGTGTTTGTAAGTAAACAGAGTAATCTGTGTCTTAAGTCAGTGTAAACAGTTGAGAAAGAACAATGCACAAGTATATTGGATCCGTGCAGCTGGTCTTAAAGTGACAGTGTCCAAATTTACCTGCTGTCATTATTAATGCTAATCAAACAATCAATCAAAAAAAAAAAAAAGAAAAATCTCTCACTGCTCATGAATGAATCACTTTTGTAACTTAAATAAGAATAAATGTATATTTAATTTACACAGGTTTTTTTTTATTTGATTACTTTATACATTTTATGTAGTATCTCTAGTGCTTGAAGTCTTTGTTCTGTTGTAGTTGGTTTTCTTTATCACTGTTTACTTGTCCAGTAAGCTTGAGAGTTTTTTTTAGGCTAGTATTAGTTTATTGAAAATGGTGATAAGAATGATTAAATAAAAAAAAAATATATATATTGTTATCGTGAAATACAATTTCTCATATTGTGATATAAGAGTTTGTTCATCACCCACTCCTAATCTGTTATTTGGTTGTTTATGATGATATCTCTGAGCATACATCAATATTAATTTCATATGTTTTCATAAAGTAGAAAAATGTCAGGATATACAGTTAGGGGTCAGTAAGATCTTCTGCTCACCAAGTCTGCATTTATATGATCAAAATACAGTAAAAAATTGTGAAATATTATTACAATCTAAAATAACTTTATATAATGAAGTTATATAAAAATTTTATATTGTAATGTGTTGTAAAGTGTAATTTATTCCTGTGATCAAAGCTGCATTTATCATCATTACTCCAGTCTTCAGTGTCACATGATCCTTCACTGATCACTCTCATATGAAGATTTGATGCTCAAGAAACATCAATGTTGAAAACAGTTGCTGCTTCATATTTTTGTGGGAACCATGATAGATTTTTTTCAGGATTCTTTGATGAATAGAAAGTTCAAAAGAACAGCAGATTTTTTGCAACATCATACATTTTTTTACTGTCACTTTTGATAAATTTAATGCATCTTTGCTGAATAATAGGCTAATTTAAAAAAATATCTTACCAACCCCAAACTTTTGAATGGTAGCGTATTGTATGGTAGTGTCTGGGACACGTCCAAGTTTAATATCTAACATCAGGGGTTTTAAAAACAAAACAAAAAAAGCTATCGTGATTCTTGCCTTTGCAAACAGCACTAACAAGCTTAAACAGTGAATACACACACCACCTGCCGGCGCTACATGAGTTTAATTAGACTCGAGAAAGCAAAGAGCTCAAGCTAATTCAGCTGATTTGCTATTTAATATGTGGAAAGTGAAAAACTAGGTGTCTTTTACAGCATGAGCACACGGTAACTAGACATGTTGCCACATGCATCCTCGCAAACAAACATGCGCTCATTCAGTCAGACAAAAGCCAGTTCTGTGTTGTGTCCGATCTTGCCGGTAGGTCTTTTGATTCTGTTCGATCGCCCTCTTAATGCCCGCAAGCCTCCAAAAATAACGGACATAAATCTATAATTGTATTATCGCACAGCAGGGCACGTCTGCAGAACGTCTCTCCTCACCTTCTGCACGTCAAGGGTGCTTACCGGCTGAAGTACAGCCGCAGGAGCAGCTGACGTCATAGCATCTATGTTCAAAAATTTCACAGTGGTGCTGATGGACGATAGGAATATTTAATGAATCTTCATGCAGATCTTTCCGTGCATGACAGATGATAGTCAAGTCACATTTATTTCTACAGCACTTCATACAATACAGATAGTTTCAAAGGAGCTTCACAGTAAAGAAGTCATTAGTGTCATCATTCAGCTCAATTCAGTTCAAGTTTTGTTCTCATCTGATCGTGTCAGTGCAGCCAAACTGATATTACTGAATAGTAAGTGTTTTTTAAAGGGGTAATGAACTGAGAAATAAAATTTTCCTTGAGCTTTTGACATAAGAGGTCATCATACTATAAGAATATCCTGTAAATTTCAGACCTGAAAACTTACTTGTTAATCCAAAAACAGCTTTTATTGTAACCAAGCCCAGAGAACGACTAATTGTGGAATGTGCCTATAATAGATCAATGCCTCCTTTGGCCCTGCCCACTTGTAGAGAGTAGAGAAGAGCGATACAGGATCACTGGACTAAAGATAACATCACCTTCCAAAGGATCCTAATGCTAGGAATGTGCTTATTTATTGTCAACAATGTGAATGTCTCAGTTGAGCATTATTTATTAGTATTCGGTGCATTTCACTGTGGACTCTTTGGTAGATCAGTCTCAGTTTCGAAGCTGGCTTTGCAAACAGAATTTTGCGATATGGACTTGACAGTAATGCCACAACGTGATTAACCGTGTTCATTCTAATGCCTGATCTGAGACCAGTGATTTCTGATATGTAATGATTCATGTACAGTCAGATGTTCTGTGTCTGTGTCAGTAAATCAAACCAGTGACTAAACGCTCAACTTCACATTGTGTCTCTTAGTAGGATGAAAATAATCGGTTATGTAAACTGATTAATTTATATATAGAAAGCGATAAAAGCTCCCTTTACAGTCACTGGAGCTGTCAATCAAACAGCGTGAGTTTATCAGTGACTGAGTTCTGGACTCGCACAAAAGCTCCTGTTATAATCAACCAATCTTATTTACCTTGTGTTTGCACTGTTAGTTATGATGAAAGCATTCGTTAATGTGCAGAAATCGAGTTGCAATAACGAGATCACTGCTTTCATGCATGCAGTGCTATAGATCTAAATATAATGCTATAGATCTGAATATAATGCCATCCATCCATCCATCCATCCATTATCTTCCGCTTATCCGGGACCGGGTCGCGGGGGCAACAGTCTAAGCAGAGACGGCCAGACTTCCCTCTCCCTAGCCACTTCCTCCAGCTCTTCCGGGGAACCCCGAGGCGTTCCCAGGCCAGCCGGGAGACATAATCCCTCCAGCGTGTCCTAGGTCTTCCCGGGGCCTCCTCCCGGTGGGACATGCCCAAACACCTCCCGGAAGGCGTCCAGGAGGCATCCGAAATAGATGCCCGAGCCACCTCAACTGGCTCCTCTCGATGTGGAGGAGCAACGGCTCTACTCTGAGCTCCTCCCGAGTAACTGAGCTTCACCCTATCTCTAAGGGAGCGCCCAGCAACCCTGCGGAGAAAGCTCATTTCGCCGCCTGTATCCGGGATCTTGTCCTTTCGGTCATGACCCACAGCTCATGACCATAGGTGAGTAGGAACGTAGATTGACGGTAAATCGAGAGCTTCGCCTTACAGCTCAGCTCCTTCTTCACCACGACAGACCGGTACATCGACCGCATTACTGCAGAAGCTGCACCGATCCTCTGTCAATCTCCGTTCCATCCTTCCCTCACTCGTGAACAAGACCCCAAGATACCTGAACTCCTCCACCTGAGGCAAATACTCTCCACCAACCTGAAGTGGGCAAGCCACCCTTTTCCGACTGAGAACCATGGCCTCGGATTTGGAGGTGCTGATTCTCATCCCGGCCGCTTCACACTCGGCTGCAAACCGCCCCAGTGCACGCTGAAGGTCCTGGTCTGAGGAGGCCAACATGACAACGTCATCCGCAAAAAGCAGCGACGAAATCATGTGGTTCCCCAAACGGACACCCTCCGGCCCTTGGCTGCGCCTAGAAATTCTGTCCATAAAAATTATGAACAGAACCGGTGACAAAGGGCAGCCCTGCCGGAGTCCAACATGCACCGGGAACAAGTCCGACTTGCTGCCGGCAATGCGGACCAAGCTCCTGCTCTGGTCGTACAGGGACCAAACAGCCCTAAGCAAGGGGCCCCGGACCCCATACTCCCAGAGCACCCTCCACAGGACACCACAAGGGACACAGTCGAATGCCTTCTCCAAATCCACAAAACACATGTGGATTGGTTGGGCAAACTCCCATGAACCTCCAGCACCCTGGAAAGGGTATAGAGCTGGTCCAGTGTTCCACGACCGGGACTAAAAACCACACTGTTCCTCCTGAATCCGAGGTTCCACTATCGGCCGAATTCTCCTCTCCAGTACCCTGGCATAGACTTTCCCGGGAGGCTGAGAAGTGTGATCCCCTGTAGTTGGAACACACTCTCCGGTCCCCTTCTTGAAAAGAGGGACCACCACCCCGGTCTGCCAGTCCAGAGGCACTGTCCCCAACCGCCACGCGATGTTGCAGAGGCGTGTCAGCCAAGACAGCCCCACAACATCCAGAGACTTGAGGTACTCAGGGCGGATCTCATCGACCCCCGGTGCCTTGCCACCGAGGAGCTTTTTAACTACCTCGATGACTTCAGCCCGGGTGATGGATGAATCCACCTCTGAGCCCTCAGCCACTGCTTCCTCAATGGAAGACGTGTTGGTGGGATTGAGGAGATCCTCAAAGTATTCCTTCCACCGTCCGACGATATCCCCAGTTGAGGTCAACAGCTGCCCATCTCCACTGTAAACAGTGTTGGTAGGGCACTGCTTCCCCCTCCTGAGGCGGCGAACGGTTTGCCAGAATTTCTTCGAGGCCAACTGATAGTCTTTCTCCATGGCCTCACCGAACTCCTCCCAGGCCCGATTTTTTGCCTCCACAACTATCCGGGCTGCCGTCCGCTTGGTCTGCCTGTACCCGTCAGCTGCCTCAGGAGTCCCACAAGCCAACCAGGCCCGATAGGACTCCATCTTCAGCTTGACGGCATCCCTTACTTCTGGTGTCCACCACCGGGTTCGGGGATTTCCGCCTCGACAGGCACCAGAGACCTTACGGCCACAGCTCCGAGCAGCCGCGTCTACAAGGGAGGTGGAGAACATGGTCCACTCGGACTCAATATCTCCAGACTCCCTCGGGATCCGGTCGAAGCTCCGTCGGAGGTGGGAGTTGAAGATCTCTCTGACGGGGCTCGGCCAAACGTTCCCAACAGACCCTCACAGTACGTTTGGGTCTCCCGAGTCTGTCTAGCTTCCTCCCCCACCATCGGATCCAACTCACCACCAGGTGGTGATCAGTTGACAGCTCCGCACCTCTCTTCACCCGAGTGTCCAAGACATATGGCCGGAGCCACAAAGTCGATCATCGACCTCCGGTCTAGGGTGTCCTGGTGCCACGTGCACTGATGGACACCCTTATGCTTGAACATGGTGTTCGTTATGGATAAGCCGTGGCTAGCACAGAAATCCAATAACAGAACACCACTCGGGTTCAGATCAGGGGGGCCGTTCCTCCCAATCACGCCCCTCCAGGTATCACTGTCACTGCCCACGTGTGCGTTGAAGTCCCCCAGTAGAATGATGGAATATAATGCCATAGATCTGAATATAATGCCATAGATCTGAATATAATGCTATAGATCTGAATATAGATCTGAATATAATGCCATAGATCTGAATATAATGCCATAGATCTGAATATAATGCCACAGATCTGAATATAATGCTATAGATCTGAATATAATGCCATAGATCTGAATATAATGCTATAGATCTGAATATAATGCCATAGATCTGAATATAATGCTATAGATCTGAATATAATGCCATAGATCTGAATATAATGCCACAGATCTGAATATAAAGCCATAGATCTGAATATAATGCCATAGGTCTGAATATAATGCTATAGATCTGAATATAATGCCATAGACCTGAATATAATGCCACAGATCTGAATATAATGCTATAGATCTGAATATAATGCTATAGATCTGAATATAATGCTATAGATCTGAATATAATGCCATAGATCTGAGTATAGTGCCATAGATCTGAATATAATGCCATAGACCTGAATATAATGCTATAGATCTGAATATAATGCTATAGATCTGAATATAATGCTAGATCTGAAGATAGTGCTATAGATCTGAATATAATGCTATAGATCTGAATATAGTGCTATAGATCTGATCTGAATATAATGCTATAGATCTAAATATAATGCCATAGACCTGAATATAATGCTATAGATCTGAATATAATGCCATAGATCTGAATATAATGCCACAGATCTGAATATAATGCCATAGATCTGAATATAATGCATAGATCTGAATATAATGCTATAGATCTGAATATAGTGCATAGATCTGAATATAATGCCATAGACCTGAATATAATGCCATAGATCTGAATATAGTGCCATAGATCTGAATATAGTGCCATAGATCTGAATATAGTGCTATAGATCTGATCTGAATATAATGCCATAGATCTGAATATAGTGCTATAGATCTGAATATAGTGCCATAGATCTGAATATAATGCCATAGATCTGAATATAATGCTATAGATCTGAATATAATGCATAGATCTGAATATAATGCCATAGATCTGAATATAATGCTATAGATCTGAATATAATGCATAGATCTGAATATAATGCCATAGATCTGAATATAATGCCATAGATCTGAATATAGATCTGAATATAATGCCATAGATCTGAATATAATGCCATAGATCTGAGTATAGATCTGAATATAATGCCATAGACCTGAATATAATGCCATAGACCTGAATATAATGCTATAGATCTGAATATAATGCCATAGACCTGAATATAATGCTATAGATCTGAATATAATGCCATAGACCTGAATATAATGCTATAGATCTGAATATAATGCTATAGATCTGAATATAATGCCATAGATCTGAATATAATGCTATAGATCTGATCTGAATATAATGCTATAGATCTGATCTGAATATAATGCTATAGATCTGAGATCTGAATATAATGCTATAGATCTGAATATAAAGCTATAGATCTGAATATAATGCTATAGATCTGAATATAATGCCATAGATCTGAATATAATGCCATAGATCTGAATATAATGCTATAGATCTGAATATAGTGCCATAGATCTGAATATAATGCCACAGATCTGAATATAATATAGATCAGATCTGAATATAATGCATATAATGCTATAGATCTGAATATAGTGCCATAGATCTGAATATAGTGCCATAGATCTGAATATAATGCCATAGATCTGAATATAATGCTATAGATCTGAATATGAATATAATGCCATAGATCTGAATATAATGCCATAGATCTGAATATAATGCCATAGACCTGAATATAATGCCATAGATCTGAATATAATGCCATAGATCTGAATATAATGCTATAGATCTGAATATAATGCTATAGATCTGAATATAGTGCTATAGATCTATAAATATAGATGCTATATAGATCTGAATATAATGCTATAGATCTGAATATAATGCTATAGATCTGAATATAATGCTATAGACCTGAATATAATGCCATAGATCTGAATATAATGCCATAGATCTGAATATAATGCCATAGATCTGAATATAATGCTATAGATCTGAATATAATGCTATATATCTGCCATAGATCTGAATATAGATCTGAATATAATGCCATAGATCTGAATATAATGCTATAGATCTGAATATAGATCTGAATATAATGCCATAGATCTGAATATAATGCTATAGATCTGAATATAATGCTATAATGCTATAGATCTGAATATAATGCTATAGATCTGAATATAATGCCATAGATCTGAATATAATGCTATAGATCTGAATATAATGCATAGATCTGAATATAATGCCATAGATCTGAATATAATGCCATAGATCTGAATATAGATCTGAATATAATGCCATAGACCTGAATATAATGCTTTGATCTGAATATAGATCTGAATATAATGCCATAGACCTGAATATAATGCCATAGACCTGAATATAATGCTATAGATCTGAATATAATGCTATAGATCTGAATATAATGCCATAGATCTGAATATAGATCTGAATATAATGCCATAGACCTGAATATAATGCTATAGATCTGAATATAATGCTATAGATCTGAATATAATGCCATAGATCTGAATATAATGCTATAGATCTGATCTGAATATAATGCTATAGATCTGAATATAATGCTATAGATCTGAATATAGTGCTATAGATCTGAATATAATGCCATAGATCTGAATATAATGCTATAGATCTCATCTGAATATAATGCCATAGATCTGAATATAATGCTATAGATCTAAATATAATGCCATAGACCTGAATATAATGCTATAGATCTGAATATAGATCTGAATATAGTGCCATAGATCTGAATATAATGCCATAGACCTGAATATAATGCTATAGATCTGAATATAATGCTATAGATCTGAATATAATGCCATAGACCTGAATATAATGCCACAGATCTGAATATAGTGCCATAGATCTGAATATAGTGCCATAGATCTGAATATAATGCCACAGATCTGAATATAATGCCATAGATCTGAATATAATGCCATAGATCTGAATATAAATATAGATCTGAATATAATGCCATAGATCTGAATATAATGCCATAGATCTGAATATAATGCCATAGATCTGAATATAATGCCATAGATCTGAATATAATGCTATAGATCTGAATATAAATGCTATAGATCTGAATATAAATATAGATCTGAATATAGATCTGAATATAATGCCATAGATCTGAATATAATGCTATAGATCTGAATATAATGCTATAGATCTGAATATAATGCCATAGATCTGAATATAATGCCACAGATCTGAATATAATGCCATAGATCTGAATATAATGCCATAGATCTCTGAATATAATGCCATAGATCTGAATATAATGCTATAGATCTGAATATAATGACATAGATCTGAATATAATGCCTATAGATCTGAATATAATGCCATAGATCTGAATATAATGCCATAGATCTGAATATAATGCTATAGATCTGAATATAATGCTATAGATCTGAATATAATGCCATAGATCTGAATATAATGCCATAGATCTGAATATAATGCTATAGATCTGAATATAATGCCATAGATCTGAATATAATGCTATAGATCTGAATATAATGCTATAGATCTGAATATAATGCCATAGATCTGAATATAATGCTATAGATCTGAATATAATGCTATAGATCTGAATATAATGCTATAGATCTGAATATAATGCCATAGATCTGAATATAATGCCATAGATCTGAATATAATGCTATAGATCTGAATATAATGCCATAGATCTGAATATAATGCCATAGATCTGAATATAATGCTATAGATCTGAATATAATGCCATAGATCTGAATATAATGCCATAGATCTGAATATAATGCCATAGATCTGAATATAATGCCATAGATCTGAATATAATGCTATAGATCTGAATATAATGCCATAGATCTGAATATAATGCCATAGATCTGAATATAATGCTATAGATCTGAATATAATGCCATAGATCTGAATATAATGACATAGATCTGAATATAATGCTATAGATCTGAATATAATGCCATAGATCTGAATATAATGCCATAGATCTGAATATAGATCTGAATATAATGCTATAGATCTGAATATAATGCTATAGATCTGAATATAATGCTATAGATCTGAATATAATGCATAGATAGAATATAATGAATATAATGCCATAGATCTGAATATAATGTTATAGATCTGAATATATCTGAATATAGATGCTGAATATAATGCCATAGATCTGAATATAATGCCATAGATCTGAATATAATGCCATAGATCTGAATATAATGCTATAGATCTGAATATAATGCCATAGATCTGAATATAATGCCATAGATCTGAATATAATGCCATAGATCTGAATATAATGCCATAGATCTGAATATAATGCCATAGATCTGAATATAATGCTATAGATCTGAATATAATGCCATAGATCTGAATATAATGCCATAGATCTGAATATAATGCCATAGATCTGAATATAATGCTATAGATCTGAATATAATGCCATAGATCTGAATATAATGCTATAGATCTATATAATGCCATAGATCTGAATATAATGCTATAGATCTGAATATAATGCTATAGATCTGAATATAATGCCATAGATCTGAATATAATGCCATAGATCTGAATATAATGCCATAGATCTGAATATAATGCTATAGATCTGAATATAATGCCATAGATCTGAATATAATGAATATAGATCTGAATATAATGCTATAGATCTGAATATAATGCTATAGATCTGAATATAATGCCATAGATCTGAATATAATGCCATAGATCTGAATATAATGCCATAGATCTGAATATAATGCCATAGATCTGAATATAATGCCATAGATCTGAATATAATGCTATAGATCTGAATATAATGCTATAGATCTGAATATAATGCCATAGATCTGAATATAATGCCATAGACCTGAATATAATGCCATAGATCTGAATATAATGCCATAGATCTGAATATAATGCCATAGATCTGAATATAATGCCATAGATCTGAATATAATGCTATAGATCTGAATATAATGCCACAGATCTGAATATAATGCCATAGATCTGAATATAATGCTATAGATCTGAATATAATGCCATAGATCTGAATATAATGCCATAGATCGCTTTCGAGAGATCCACATGTAATACTATGTAATAATGTAAAAATCATACTAACATTATAACAAAAAATGTAATTAAAATTAAAATTAAAACAATGCAGTTCAAAAATTTAAGCTGATAGAAAACATGTCTGCCAAGTTCCAGAAAGTATACAAATACAAAAAAGCATCTAAAATATCTCCTTTGTGTTTTTGGTGAAGTACTTCTTTCTTTACTCTTTGATGATCAAATGTAAATGCTGTGTAATAGATCAGGGCTGTTTGGTTGGGTTAATGCAGAAGTGGAGGGTTTGCAAGGGTCTTTACACATCAAACCCTCTGTCGCTCCTCACAGGACTTGTATCGATATGAGGCAGCAGTTAGGAAGCATCTATGCCTACTTCCTTCCCTCTCTTTCGCTTTTACACTCTCTCTTTCTCAGAAGATGAAGAGGCCGAGGCAGATGGCGTTTCGGCAAGAGATGAAATTCTGCCGTTCTTCTTCTTTGCTCTGTGGTCTTCGGAGACTCGGCAGAAGCGCATGCTTAAGATTTCATCTGCTGTGCAGAGGCATCATTCCAGAAACTTTAGAGCGTCCTTAATCCATCCGTCCAGATGGTTCCGCTGCGCTGCACACATGGGCCGGCCGCAATTCACAATTTAAGAACTGGCCTCCGTTCAGTTCATCAGTGTGAATTTGAATTGAATTAAATTGAATTGGTCACGTCGCACAGGATGTTAAATTGGAGTTATAATTGGAAGGACAGGAAGAGGAATTTACTGAATTACAATTGAAAGAAGTTCAACATAGTCACGCAACAGAGGAATTTCATTAATCCAACATCAGTGACAATCAACTCTACTGATTAGGCTTATTTTTTAACTTAATTTCAGCACTGTCTACTATTAGTATGGTATAGGGCCTCCTTTTTTGGCCAGTACAGCATCAATTCGTCTTGGGAATGCCAGATACAAGTCACAGTGGCCTGAGGGATTTGGGCCGTTCATCTTGCAGCACAGTGTCCAGGTCACTATGTGATGCTGGTGGAGAAAACGTTTCTCACTCGCATCTCCAAAATACCCCAAAGTGGCTTAAAAATATTCAGATCTGGTGACTGTGGAGGCTATAGGAGACGTTCATCTTCACTTTCATGTTCTTCACACCACTCTGTCACCAGTCTTGTGGTGTGTACTGGTGCATTATCATGCTGATACATGACACCACCTTCAGGGTACAATGTTTGAAGCATTAGGTGCACATGATCCTCCAGAATGGTTCGGTAGTCCTTGGCAGTGACACGCTCATCAAGCACAGTAGGGAATGCCATGATATTGCAGCCCATATCATCACTGATCCATTGCCGTGCTTCACTCTGGGCAGCAGAGTGACCAAAACAGTGGAGGTGGACTCATCAGAGAACAATATAGGTTTACATTGTCTATAGCCCAAGATTTGCACCAATGAAGCCACCTTTTGGCATTGGCACAAGTGACCAAAACTTTGGCTATAGCAGCCCAACCGTGAATATTGTTTTGGTAGGAAAAAAAAGGTTTTATGTTTATTTTTGTATACAATCCGGGTTGGTATCCGGACAGCCCTTTCAGACCGTTACATTTACATTTATCCAAAGCGATACACAAATAAGGAATACAGCAAGCAGATTCATCATGAAGATTGTTGCCTCGGCTCAAATTAAGAAACTTTTTTTAAACCCTGTTCTCAATTCAGGCACGCTGCTCAAGCCTCAGTTCTCCTGCAGGACTCAGAGTTAGCTCACAGTACGTCACATGTACAGGTGGCTGGTCTTGAGCAGTGATCCCTTGTGTGGTGTTTTGTGGACTCAGAGTTTGGGATGGGTTTGTGGGTAAATGTCTCGCTCTGTGGCTGCTGTCCCAGGAAATGACACGTGCCGTGCACATTTACATTGTTTGTGGCTTCTCTCTTTCCTGACAGCTGGTGGATTCAGAACAGAGCACTCGCTCTGGTGACAGTGCATCTGGATTCACTGGTGTCTTCAGCTGTGGCTGCTTGTGTTCAGCTCCACTGAACTGCTGCTTTTTCAGTTTTAGATTTACTAGAACTGGGAGACATAAATAATTTAAAAAAATCTCTTATTTATTCAGCCTTTTTTCAACACTATCTATCTATCTATCTATCTATCTATCTATCTATCTATCTATCTATCTATCTATCTATCTATCTATCTATCTATCTATCTATCTGTCTGTCTGTCTGTCTATTACAGCGGTGTCCAACCTTGGTCCTGAAGGGCTGCCACCCTGCAGATTTTAGCTCAAACCGGAATCAAACTAACCTGAACCAGCTAATCATGGGTGTTCAGGGATGCTTGATAATTGCAGACAGGTGTGTTGGAGCAGGGTTGGAACTAAAATCTGCAGGACAGTAGCCCTGCAGGAGCAGGGTTGGACACCCCTGGTCTGTAGCTCACTCACTCACTCACTCACTCACTCACTCACTCACTACTGATTCACTCACTCACTCACTCACTCACTGATTCACTCAATCACTCACTCACTGAATCAATCAATCACTCGCTCACTGACTCGCTCACTACTGACTCACACACTACTGATTCACTCACTCACTCACTCACTGATTCACTCACTCACTGAATCAATCAATCACTCGCTCACTGACTCGCTCACTACTGACTCACGCACTACTGATTCACTCACTCACTACTGACTCACTGATTCACTCACTCAATCAATCAATCACTCACTCACTCACTCACTGATTCACTCTATCAATCACTCAATCAATCACTTGCTCACTCACTGAATCAATCAACCAATCACTCACTCACTGATTCACTAACTCACTGATTCACTCAATCAATCAATCAATCACTCACTGACTGACTAACACACTCACTCACTTAATCAAGCAATCAATCATTCAATCATGCACTCATTCAAAATAAGCACTCACTTATTATTTGTTGCCTCCCACCTCCGCTTTCAAACATACTTAATAACCTGTCATGATGGTTTTTATGAAGTGCTCCATGTATCTAATTTCACGGTTTAAGCGAAACTTCCGCTTGTATGATTTTCACCTTCATCTTGTCATTATTGCACATGCTTTCCCATCTCGTGTTTTTGTACTCATTAAAATGTTTAGTTGGATGACCATCATTATCTTCACAGTTTAAAGATCACATTTGGCTATAATTTGCAGAAGGTTTATGCATTTTTGTGTTGCAGAACCAGGCATGCATCAGAACTAGATTGCTCACACCATAATCATAAGCACCTATTGCGACTTGTTGCATGCTGACAGACACCTCCCTTTTGCCTTCAGAACTGCTTTAATTATTTGGCATCGCTTCAACAAGGTGCTGAAAACATTCTTCAGATATCTTTAGTACATATTGACATGATCGCCTCACACAGCTGCTGCAGATTTGTCCATGTCTACATGCCTAAATGCATTGAGTTTTGTCCTCAAAGTTGATGTGTTAGAAGCAGGAAAAATGTGAAAGCGTAAGGATTTGAGTGAGTTTGACAAGGGCCAAATTGTGATGGCTAGACGACTGGGTCAGAGCATCTCCAAAACTGCAGCCCTTGTGGGGTGTTCCCGGTCTGCAGTGGTTAGGATCAAAAGTGCTCCAAGGAAGGAACAGTGGAGAACCGGCCACAGGGTCATGGGCGGCCAAGGCTCATTGATGCACGTGGGGAGCGAAGGCTGGCCCGTGTGGTCCGATCAAACAGACGAGCTACTGGAGCTCAAACTGCTCAAGAAGTTAATCCTGGTTCTGATAGAAAGGTGTCAGAATACACAGTACATTGCAATATATATATATATATATATATATATATGCATGCATGCATGCATGCATGCTACAAATTATACCTAATATACCTAATGCATAAAAGTAAATGAATTTGTGATTTATATGTTTCTTGCAAATAGTCAGAATACACAGCGAATATTGGTGTATTTACTGAGCTAAAGCCAATACTAACCAGCCGAACCTTCACCCCATGTGTTGTTTGTTAACATCACTCATTAATGCTGAAACAACAACTCCGAGTCCTGAGGGTCGTGTTTTTCTAAGATCGATTAGCGCCATCCCCGATGGTGCAGTGAAGGAGCATCTGACCCTGTGTCTCAGCATACTCGACTTATGAACATGAATCAAGCGTGTTAATTAACATCACACCGAGATGCATGAACAGCACCCAGTTCAAAAGGCCCACTTGCTTGACCTGATGAATATTCATGTGATGACATCATCGGGGATATGCATATTCATCGATGGGCTCCTTTAAGTAGAGGGTACAGCTGATTACTCGACTGTCTGCAGAGGAAAGCAGGGGAACAGGGCGTAATCTGTGGTCACGGGCCAGTCCTCTACTAAAGCTGGTCTGATTAGATTTCTCTCTCAGCGAGGTTTAGCTCTGCCACTGTGGAATGATTCACTGTGTATCAGCCATTTATATTGGAGCCCGAACACACACACGCACACATGCAGATGCAGAAACATTCACGTTTTAAAAAACAGATGGGTTATCCATATGCGGTCTCCTGTTCTGCATGTTGTACATCAGATATGCATCAGATATGCGGTGCTGCCTTGACCAGTGGAGTCACAGATGTAAACTAGATTTACATTTCCTGAAGGCAACAGCAGGGCTTGTGAGGCAGTAAAAGAATAGTGATAAAGTTTTTCAGTAAGTTTAAGAAATAGTCTTTGGTTCTGTGTAAATGAAATGCCGTAGCAGAGACACATTTTTCTGTTGTCAGGGGCACCGGAGCCTCTTTTTCGCCCACGTCCCTCTCAGCAGATATTAAATATGTACAGTACTAGTCTACTGTAACTCTCTTGGCTCATGGTGAAAGCACAGTTCTGCTATAATTTGCTATAGTTTTAGCACCTGATATTCAAACGGGTAATGGGGCTTTTTCCACAAGGGTTGCAAAATAAAAATTTGAATGTAAGGTAGTACATTTACAATTAATTAAAATGCAAAGAATTTAATGTAACAGATTTTTTGACAACTTTTTCCATCCATCCATCCATCCATCCATCCATCCTTCTGACTGTTTATCCATCCATCCATCCGTCCATCCATCCATCCTTCTGACTGTTTATCCATCCATCCAATACATCCATCCATCCATCTGACTGTTTATCCGTCTATCCATCCATCCTTCTGACTGTTTATCCGTCCATCCATCCATCCTTCTGACTGTTTATCCATCCATCCAATACATCCATCCATCCATCTGACTGTTTATCCGTCCATCCAATACATCCATCCATCCATCCATCTGACTGTTTATCCGTCCATCCAATACATCCATCCATCCATCTGACTGTTTATCCATCCATCCATCCATCCATCCATCCATCCATCCATCCATCCATCCATCCAATGACATTTATCCATCCATCCATCCATCCATCCATCCATCCATCCATCCATCCATCCATCCATCCATCCTTCTGACTGTTTATCCATCCATCCATCCATCCATCCATCCTTCTGACTGTTTATCCGTCCATCCAATACATCCATCCATCCATCTATCATTCGTTCTATCTATCTGTCTATCTATCTATCTATCCATCTGTTTGTCTATTTATCATTCTATCTACCTATCTATCCATCTATCTATCTATCTATCTATCTATCTATCTATCTATCTATCTATCTATCTATCTATCTATCTATCTATCGCTTTCATTCCATCTATCTATATATCATTCCATCTATCTATCGTTCTATCTAAATTATTTGATAAAATGAATATGTATTCAGGTTATATATTTCATAAAATGTAATAAATTAACATTTCTGGAAGGGTGGAACACTTAATTTCCCAGGATTAATTGCTTATTACTTATCAGGAGTACTTATCAGTATCAGTATTTCAATTGAATAAATTCCTGTATGATGGAGGAAAATAAAAAATAGTGTCACATTTGTGCTTGTAAATTTAGCAAAGGAAGAAACATCGTCAATCACTGTACTTTCAGGTGACTGAACTTACATTTATGTAGAGTTAAGATATTTAATGAGAAACGTACGACCTTAATTATTTAATGATTTGTATGAATACATTAATATTTAAATGTTAATGAGAAAACATCTGCATAGATTTATATAATATCTCAGTGCCAAAACAGTGAAGAACAAGCAAGCCCGTACACCTCACGCACATCTGCATAGGATCAATTTGTGAACCGTGCAATGTAAATCCTTGACTCATGAATTTTTTAATTACATAACATGATTGGACAGTCTAGGGACATTACCTAGCAGTGTGAGATAATATTCATGAGCCCATTATTCACCATATACCAGCCCGAACACCTCTTAGTGACTGCCTAGTGATTCTCTAGCAACCTATTCTCTAACACCCAATCATCTACTTCCTATAGATAGATATCAACCACTCAAAACACCCTAGCAACACCTTAGCAACCAGGTAGAACTCTCAAGCAACTGCCCAGCAACCACTGAGAACACCTTGACAATCATCTACTTCCCTTCATACTACACTGAAAAAAAATGTCTAGGATTTACATCGAAACAATTTTCACTCAGAAATTGTTAGTAAATTTCACAAGCAATTACAAAGGACCTGCAAGTAACACTGAATTAAAGTTTTGAAATAATTTTCTAAGTTGTAAATAAAGATTATTGGAGTGTGTTTAAGAAAATACTATTTCAGTCTTTCTACTTCAACATTTCATGCTTAATTCTGTGTTTACTTGCAATTTCTGAGTGAAAATAGTTAATAGTAATTTAGTAATAAAGTAAAATAGTAATTTTTTCAGTGTGCCTTTGGATTTTAGTGAATTTGTCCTCATTTCATTATTATTGTTTGTAATATTGCATACCGAAAGGTTTTTGTACACCGATGTTTAAGTAAATTTCACATATGGAATTGTCAAATCTGCTTAACTAAGTTAAATAAGTTACTTTAACTTGGCTTCTTAGTTGTAGTTTATTTGACTCATTATAACACTGAATTAAACCATGCTTTTACGAAGTAAATAATACAGTTGATATTGTGTAGACAACATATAATAAAAGTAATGTGGTACCCACCCGAACACAGAAAGCTCAACACTTGGTACACAATAACGGTAACGTTCGATGGATCATTTTTGAGCAGGAATGTGTCGTTTTGAGTAGAAAATGAACTCCAGATGTCACAAAACAGCAAGTTACTGAACCTAACAATAAAAGCAATGACAAAACAGTGTACATACAGCTGGAAAACAGTGAAAAACTTTACTTAATTTTATAATTTTATGTTGATATTTACGCTTTAATTTCTTTAATTACGCCTTAAGAACTTGCTTGTTCAGGCAGAAATCACATCGTTTTTTTCTGTAGTATTTACCTCACAGAATCATTTTGATCAGTGAGGCTCTTTAAAGCTGATTTTCTGGGGTTTACTGCACTCGCTCGCTTACTCACCCCACACCTACAGTATCCCACCTCCCTCAGTCACCCGTCTCCTCAATGACGGCTCCCTCCTCTCTTCATTCAGTTCTTCGCCTGTCTGTCCTGTTCTCCTTCAGCTCTGTTTTATTAGCTTTCTTTCTCCGGGAGGATCATAGATTATTTCTCCTCCGGCTGCCCGCTACAAACTGTAATCAGCCGCTCTGTAGGAGAGGAGAGATAGAGAGAGACCACCACTGTTTCATCCCTCTCCTATTTTCCATCCATTCTTTCATTTGGATTGCGGAGCGGAGAGGTGCGGCAGTGATTTCTCTCTGATGCTTTGTGGATGCGTTCAGCGGTGCAGTGACTCGGGCTGCGGTGCCGTTCACCAGTTGAATGCGGTGGGTGAGCATGGAGGCGCCCTGAGGAGAGAGAGGGGAACAGAGGTTTGCGGGGCCGCGTCTGTCTTTGCCTGAAGAACGCGTCCGCATGCACACCAGTCTGTGAGTACCAAGAGCTTCAATGCGAGCGTGGAAAGTAGTTTCAGAGCAAACAGGTTGCTGGTGCTTTAGTTTCAGACAGTGATGCATGGATGCACATTAGAGGCCGTGCACTGAAATTTCCCAATTTAACTTTTACATTGTAGAAATAAAGCTCTCAAATGGTCATAACAATTCTTTTAAACGGGTCATGACTCTTTTGAAATGTCTTTGATTGTTCAGTCTGTGTGTGTGTGCACACTCAGTGACCTGGTTCTTTTCACCCATTCATTCTTTACAGTGTTTAATTATGGATGCTGCTCGTGATTTGCATTCAGGATGATGTCATCTCCCTGCATGGTTCCACGTTTATGTCAGACAGGTCAATGCCAATGCTGCGGTCAGCGACCTTTAACCCAGCCTTGAATCTGAGGAGAACAGTTTTGGATGTCTGATTCATATCCTTGCTAGGGTTGGTTACCGGGTACCTATTTAACCGGTATGTAACCGGACCGAATCAGAATGCAGATTTCAGTGCCACTTAAATTCAAACTAACATGGCGGCGCCCATCACGCATTATAGATCAGCAAACATAGTCATTATAAAGGGTTTTAAATGACAAAACACACTCACACATATTTGACAATCAGAATATCTGATAGTTCATAAAAAGGACATAAAAACGATACATTTGTCAAATAGCACTCGTCGTCATGGAAATAAGGTGATGCGTTCTAAAATATTTTGCCAGAGAAGGCAATATGGTCATATTTCTGCAAAAGAATTTCTGAAACTTGAAGAAACATATCTTTGTAGCTGTTATTAGTACTGTAACTGTTATTTAGTTATTGTAGTTGGGTTAGGTGGCTTAGGTTTTATTGTGAATTTATTGTGTTTTGTATGTTTATATATTTAAATATACTTTAAACTTTTAATAAATTGTCCAGTTGACAGAATGATAATAAAAAGCCATTCTTTTAATGTCATCCACCATCATTTTGTGGCTCTTAAAAAAAAAAAAAAAGGCACTGGTACCGTTTTAAAAGTATCGATTTGGCACCGGTATCGTAAAAAAACAAACAAACGATACTCTTTTTATATCGTCAGTATGTCTTATTTTTCCCTCCACATTCTTAACCCGATTATGCTTAATAAGCCGACAATGCACATGTCATGTGAATGCATTAACCTGTTTTCCTTTATCGGAGTAAGGTCTTAAACAGCTTAAGCATAAACTGACAAACACAGCTAGATTTTTGCCCCTTTATATGACTGGAAAGCATCCTTACTGCGGATTTCAGGCATCCAGAGTGTTTTGCAGTAGGGGAGGAGGAAATGTATCTCAAACTCTCGAAATGTGTTCTCATCTCGTGCAGAAGTGGTACAGTCAAAATATTGCATCCGTAACTGCAGGAGAGGAGAATGTGTCTCTCACTGACATTTGGGAATACTCTTTAACGTGATGTTACTGACATGACATAAAGACTGACGTATGAAATACTCAGAGACGGATGCACAAATTGTTAGGTTTTGATGTCACTATGAAGGAATAACTTGATTTATTAATAAGGTCTTGTAAACACAGTTTACTTGCATTGCTGGGATATTTGGTTTGTATGTAAACCGGGCAGTGGGTTAATTCAATAAGCAGATTTTTGGGAGTTATTATAAGTGTTTTGGTGTGCATCTAAACGTGCTTAATGTTGGACGGAGTGAAAACCTTTGCAATTCTCTCTTTTTCAGCAACGAGCTCCACTAAGCTGGAGGATCTGAGCTATCTTGATGAACAGCGAAACACCCCCCTGCGCACGTCCATCCGCCTGCCCTGGCACAACACCGGGGGCAGAGCTCCGCACGACAAAGGTACAGTCACAGTCCCATCATGCAATTCTTCTGTGTGCTTGGGAGTTCTCTTTATTTCTTTAAGAATGTCATGAAACCTATTATGACCGTTTTCATCCCAAAATCAAAAGAAAAAGCATTAAAGAATTAAGCCCATTTTTAGGATAATTGTGTTTTTTCTATCATAATTTGCATGGCAATTATTCTTTTTTTCACCCCAAATTCATATTACATTCATGCAAAAAAATATTTTTTAATTGTCAGAAAAGGATAATTTGGTGCTTAATTTTCTTCATGGAAAAATATACAGTATTTATGGATCATGATTTTTTTGGTTTTGCCTTTATGCTGATTTAAAGAAAGCATTAATTTTTAGACGTCACCTTATAAATTGCACTTTATAAATACTTTAAATTTAAAGTAAATTAAAATTACAACAAAAATCATACAAATAATGAGAATTTTGGGGTGCCAAAAGGTGCCAAATTAATTTTTTTTCTTCTCCTTGATTTTGGCCCAAATTTTACCTAACGTCACTAACGATTATTTTGGTAATCGAGTAATCAGTCGATTATTTTGGCGATTAATTTTTATTTTGTGGTGATAAAAATAGACCCAAGCAAACAGTAGCCTTTAAAACGACTTAAAATACATGTATAATAACAATGAGGCAATAATAATTGGTTCAAATAAAGTATCAAAAGCAAGTAATCATATGATTGTATTGAACAACACAGTTAAAATGCATAATGTACGGGGTTTGAAATTAACTTTTTCACTCACCGGCCAGCTCAGCTACTAAATTTTTAAGTTACTGGCCATTCAGAAAAAAAAGAAGAAATAAATAAACCAGATTAAGTACGTCACAGCTTATATATAATATTATTTGGATCTCATACAATAATTTCTTATTCAAACTAAATCCTGTCATCCATCTCATCCTTTTCACCAAAAGTGTATTTTAGGTGGACAGATCATTACAGACCAAAGAACATAAAACCACGCGGAACAAAACAAACCTGTGTTCTCAGGATAAGCCGGGGGCTGCTAAAATTGTAGTGAGGAAGTGCTATTTATTTTTTTGAGTATCGCCACATTATGATTGTAACAACAATGAACGATCAGGGAAGAAGGAGGCGGGAACCGGCGAACATTTAAAAACTTTAATCCAAAAATAAACCATAACGTCGTACATACACCTACACCTACATACACAAAACAAAACACAAAATAAAATCCAGGCCTGGCCCTCTCTCGTCTTGCCATGTCGTCGCTCCTCCTTTTATACTCCCGTCACTCCTCCATGAGGCGAGGCCCGCTCTCACGGTCCCCCGCCTCGCCACAATGATGTTTTTTAATCTTCAATGCAAATGAACAAGCGCGCCATTATTTAGTGAAGTGTATGTTCAAGTAAGCCAGATATGCGCAGATTCTGTGCAATACCCTGCATGATGAGTACATTAGTATTTGCACTAAATCTGCGCAGATTTGGCTTGCACAAACTTAATAAGTAAACAATAATAAGTAACCCGCCAGATTGGCTTGTGATTTGACAGTGTTACCCACCACAGTTGATTTTTAGCCGCATTTGGCAGGTGTTAATTTCAAACCCTGTGTGTATAATGTAATATAAACATAATATATTACATTTATACATAATATCTTCTGTAGATTACACAACTCAGTGCCTTCATGCAGTTAATTAATCAAAACCATTATCGGCCTATATCCGATATATTTAAATCTCTAAGTTGCACCTAGACATTTTGGTGTGAATTGTAAAATAAAATTTGACCCAAATATGTTCTTGACCGGACTGGCAGTCTGAAGCTGTTGGATGCTCTTTTGATTTGTGTTTATGGTTAAAACTTGTACAATGGTTAGAGTGAGACATTTCCATATAGATCCCCGCTCAGGACTCGGATGTGAATAAGGAAACGCTCTCCATGCACAAAAAGATGCGTCTTAAATGGTTAAGTCCATTAATAATGCAAGGGAACATCGGTAAATACACACGTGTCCATCTGTTTGTCTCTTTCTCTTACATAAACGCTTGTGTACCCCGAGGGTCGAGCTAATGTGTGTTCTGCAGGAGCTGCTGCGTGTGTGTCAGTGTTGAGCTGCTATTCTGACCCTGTTGAATGTTCTGTGGAATAATGACAGACATCCGAGGTTTGATTCAATCACAGCCAATGGGAGCAGAGATTCATCAGCTCTGATCGGTGCAGGATTCGGCTCGAGTGTTTTTTTAATTTTTATTCCAGTTTCTACAGGCCATGTACAGTATCAGGTGTGTGAGGGTTGAGAGTGTGTTTGTGTGTTCGTGTGCAGTGGTTGAACTCCAAAAAATCTAAATCTCATCTGAGAATGCAGTGCTGAGAAGCTTACGTATAGTCTATGTATAATAACTCTTTGTACATGTCAGTATTTTACTGAAGACTTATTTGAGCATGACCAGCAACTAGAGCTGCACGATTAATCGTTAAAAGATCGCAATCACGAATCAAACACCCACACATGACCAAATGACCACGATTTGACTGTGTATTAAACCTTTGACAAGTACAATCACAGAGAATATTAAAATCTGCGTTCTGACCCAGAGAGAGAGAGCAGTTGGTATGAAACCGCTTCACAACCACACAGTGGCATTAAGTCTGGGATAAAAGTTTATATTTCAGATATAATCACTGATGTCTTACGGTAGTGATCCAAATTTTGCAAGTTTTGAAAGTAGATGCTTCAAATAATGATTGTTTCGATTACATCGTTACGCCAGTAGGTGGAGACAAGTGACTGTTAAAAATGTGTGTCATTGAATCATTCATCCAAGAGATTCGCTCAAAAACACTACATTTATCCAGTAATGCAACAATTATGAACTTGTTTTTTATGAACTTCTTTAACATATTCTTGTTTAAAAAGTAAGCAACATCAGTGTGATCATAATATGCTTCATGTTCTTCTAGAAGTTCAAGTGGAGTGTTCTACAACGTATAGTGCTCAGTAATCTGCCTTAATGTAACTGCCTTTCTCCTATTACGTTCTTTGATCTTGAAATTAGCTGCTGATATAAATAAAAGCAGTTCATATCTGCTGCTTTCATTGACATGAACTCCATTGCATTTGCATATAGTCATTACATTACATTTGCATTTCTTCCGAATTTATTTTCTCGCTGAGAGATATGCTACTTAACCTTTTCACCCCTATTAAAGGTGCACTATGTAACATTTTTTCAGTAAAATATCCAAAAACCACTAGGCCAGTGTTATATATTTTGTTTAGTTGAGTACTTACAATATCCAAAATGTTTCCAACTATTTGTAAATCGTGAGAAAATTGCCATTTTAACCAAGGGACTGGGACATGTGAGGGCGTCCCCTGTCAATGGCGTCATATCTGCGTTACCCTCGGTTACTGGTTTTATTCTGCAGAAACGCTTTACTCTCACTGCAGTGTGAACAAGTGTCATAGCAGCCGCAACATCATAACATCATTCTCAACACACTCAGATGTGTCTAATATGATAAACAGGGCTGCGTCACCTCATGCTCATGACCGGGAAAGCGGAGACTGTGGCATAATAAAAGTCCTGCTGCTCGTGAGGCGCGTTTTGCGTTCATCTCATTAACAATCGCTCCAGTGGCCTCGCTCAGCTCCACAACACTCGGTCCTGCTCTGCTTCACACTACAGTAACGTTAATAATCACATCATGAGCATGATTTCTGCCCGAGTCCTATACCGATTCTTTTCCACCGGCTGTGAGGTGAAGACCGCATGTCCCAAGATTCTGCGCTCAAGCTTGGCGTCATCAAGCTACGCCTTTGTTTTGAATAGGCGCCCTCTAGCAGATGGAAAAGTTACATAGTGCACCTTTAACAGAAATTTCTGGCTTTCTATGTTTTCACTGTTATACGGTAGGGGGCACTATTACACATCTCCTGAACGAGTACAGGATCTCCTGATCAAAACACATGTGAAGAAGACGCAGAAACAAGCGATGGCATATGTAAAATAATGCGATCATCAACATTAAACAGCATATCAATCAAAACTGCTTAATGTCACCCCAGGACGAGCTATAGGACTGTGAAGCTTTTGTTGATAGACTCAGTCTACTCCATCTGTGTTTTGATCATCGCTCTGAATCCCGATTCCCAAAAATTAGATTTTCTCAGCTTTTTGCTCAAAATGTCGCTTTTTGATGTACCATACCCACATTCAAGCGTTGATTAAAAAAGAATGCATGAAGCTAGAATAAAACAGGGTTTCTTTTTGTTTTTTGTTATTTTTTTTATATACTGTATGTTCAGATATTCATAGAACAAAATATTCTGCAGGCCATGAACATTTTGTGTAAATGAGCAAAAATGCTGGCGGTGGCTGGGAAATTTTTTCCAAAGCGCTGGAGGGGAAAGAGATAATAGCTACTCAAACAGCCTTTCCAAGCACTTGACATCTTTATTTTATGTCAAATGCGTCCAAATGATTGAGAAACACTGATAAAAGTTCATATATGGCACTAATGTCATCATATCATTGACACATGGATATTCAAGTCAGTTTACAGTTTACTGCCATTGGATGCCATTCATATTCACACAAACAGCTACTAAAAGTGATGAAAGTTCATAATATAATGTCACAGTGCTGTATCATTGTGTTCTTTTCTTCGCTTATTTTGTATCATGCACAATAAAAAGAATACCACCCCTGAGTGAGTTGAAACATTAACTGCAGGAAAACTGCTTATATGATGTATTATCCTTGCTTCTAAGGTCTTGTCAGTTGCAGACTAGAATAGGACGTGAAGATAATGATGCATGTACAGATACCCCTGATTAAACCTGTGTGTTGTGTGTTTTGCAGCTCGCTTTGCTCCGTACAAACCCACTGACATCATGCTCAAGCCACTGCTGTTTGAGGTTCCCAGCATCACCACTGACTCTGTGTTCGTGGGCCGCGATTGGCTGTTTCAGCAGCTCGAGGATGACCTGAGGCCCAGCGAATCAGGCGAGAGCTCCGGGTCCATCCTTGTCGGCAACGTGGGCTTCGGCAAAACCGCCATCATCTCCCGCCTGGTGGCCCTCAGTTGCCATGGTGGCCGCATGCGACAGATCGCATCCAACAGCCCGAGCGCATCTCCGAAAAGTGAGTCCTGAACACACATGCTCAGGGGCCTGAGTCTGGATAGGCTTGCATAAAAAACAAGGAGACCGTTCTTACATAAATTGTTGCATTGAATTAAATGAGAGTCTTTACTCTCACTTTTTATGTGCCCTTTGCTGAATAAAACATTAATTTCTTATTAATTATTGACTCCGAACTTACTTCAATCTCAACTGAACAATCAGAACAGTTCTATTAGCAATGTATATAATTCATGAAAACATTTTTTCTGTGAGGCATGTCATCTATGACGTGATGCATGTACTATATGTGCGTTTACTCAGGCCTTTCAATTGCAAGAAACAATAAATGATGGTCTGAGTTTGTGCATTGATGTTTGACTCTTAGTCTTAGTAGAATAACAACAGCTGGTGATGTTTGAGCTCATGTGGATATTCATCTGTCACATGTCCAGGTGGGGAGCCGAGTTCAGATCTGCCTCTGAGTCAACCGCCTCAGCCGACCCCTCCGCCCAGCGCCACCAACACCCTGCGAACCAGCAGCTGTCCCAGCACACCTGAACTGCAGCGGCGCCGCGAGGAGGCCGTCAGACGTCTGGCTGCAAAGGTACGCGCACAAACCTTTTCATGATATGAAAGTGGAAAAGGAACGAGATGCTCACATAAGCACCATAACGCCACGTGTTTTCATGTGTTTGAGTGATAAACCGAATAGTGGGGCCCTAAAATCCGTTTGATTTTTAAATTAAATTTCAGGAATCAAAAAGCATGTCTAATTAATTGAAATCATGAAACTTAATTTAGCAACAGTTTATTAAAAGTTTAACAAAAATTACATGTTTACGGCCCTATGAAGTGTTTTATTTATTTATTTATTTATTTATTTTCCAGTTTAATGAGTCGATTCCATCAGAACTCTGATTTATTGATTCATTCTTCATTCACTCTCTGTGGCATTTTTGGTGTATTGAAATGTTTTTTAAAGTTTAGTTTGATAAATATTGCTATCTGTATTATTGTATTGGTGCATATAAAGGAGCATTATTAAAGGGTACATAACACACACAGATTCTGTCTATAGAGTAGTATCGCATCCTTCATATCTCAGAAGAGTCTTTTGTTTTATCATATTTATAAAAGACAGATACCGATTCTTTCTGAAAACAGCCGAGCTCGTGGAGGCGTGCAGTGGGCGGAGCTAAAGAATCACGAGCACGCGCACACACACAATACATCATAGCATTATCGCTGGATATCTCTCAATTCACTATACGTTCATGTTGTTGTCATTATATGCACTTGCGCACCAATTGCCAACAAAACACACACATTTGACGCAGTTTCACTCACCGCCTGCGGGTTCCACCCGTGACCGGGAAAAACAAACTGCATCCGCTTTTTTCTTAACACTGGGTTCTTTTGGGAAGCTGAACAAGGTTGTCATTCCCTCACAACCAGAAACACACTCCTTTAGTGACAGTGTTGATCTCGTGGTCTAAAAACACAACGCCAACGCTGCCGACGGCTTCCGTAACCTGAATGAAGCTCGTTGATGGGCGCGCTCTCACTCTCAGTCTGGTTGGTGTGTGTGTGTGCACGCTCATCTGGGAGAAGTGCCCATACAAGCAATTCCCCCCTTTATGACATCAAACAGGGCCATACTCAAAAAAAATCCTGAAGAAGTGTATTTGGCACAGAAATATGTCATACGTCCAATTCGTTTTTTGAAACGTTTGTCCATGTTTAGCATCAGAATCAACTCTTTAACAGTGTAAATAAGTCCGAATGCATGAAATAGCATTAGGCCCCTCCTTGAAATATGTGTTAATTTAGTGAAAAACAGTCCTTTTACTCCAACCCAGATCTCTAACAGCCACCCCATAATTAAATTTTCTGTTAAAAAATGAGCTGTATGCTGAGAGAATGTTGGCTGAACTCATGAAGCTCGTGTTTCAGGACTAATGCTTACACATTTAATCGCGTCAACCTAAACAAAGCTTGAAATCCAGTCCATGTTGATTTGACACATTCCAGCATGGACAGAATCCTCCCTCAGAATATCTGGTTTTAGCTTCCTGTATGTATAGAGCATTTCACACAGCCATGTATTGAAGTGGGCAGCTCATCCGACGGATCTCTCAGCTGCGGTCCTAATGAAAACGCACAGGTGTGCAGCAGCCGAATCACAGGTGCAGGGTCACAACCCCTGCCTGATCTACAGTGCTGACAGTCTCTAATGTAAGATGTTTATGTCACAGTCCTGTTTGGATGAACATCAGTTAACATGTTGTTTTTTTGTTTTTGTTTTTTTTTCTTTTCACATTGTGCCGATTGAAGTCTATATGGGGTCAAAATTAATTAATACAATTTGATATCAATGGATATTGTTTTCAAAATTATTGTTTTTTTGATCTGTGACATAAATGACAGCAGATGGAATTTAATGTCTTTGAGAGCTTCTCAAAGCGATCCAAGCATATCCATCTGCTGTACCATAATGAAATATGTGCATAGAATATATTTAATCACAATACTTTTACAGATGCATTTATATGGCCTTCAATGGCTAAAAGGCTTTTTTCGTGTCAAGTCAAATTTGTGTAGCGCTTTTCATAATACACATCGCTTCAAAGCAGCTTTACAGAAACTCATAATGGTAATGTGCATAATATCTTAATATGTTCATGCCTCATAGTCGCATTTAGTAGATTAGAGCTGTGTGATAATATAGTTACATTTTGCGGTGACACAAGCAGTCAAGTAGTTGATATTTGCTGTAGAGTATGTATCACTTTACATGAATATACATACTGTATGCATGCGGAAAACGTTGGGCATACTTATTATATCCAGCTTTATGTTGTTTTTGCCTGCAGAATTGTGCAGTTATGGCATCTAACAGCAGGGTCTAAATGGACTGTGTTAACCAGTCAAACTTACACCTCTTGGTTTGTTTGCCATGCATGTGCATGCAAACTCTGACATTTAGTGCTTAAAAATATGTGAACACCTTGCAGAATCTGTGAAAATGCATGCTATTTGAATAAGATATTTTACATAAAAGATGTTTACATATAGTGCACAAGACAAAAAAAGCTGAATTTATAAAAATGATCTGTTCAAAAGTTTATGAACCCTTGATTCTTAATCCTGTGTGTGGTTCCCTGATGATTCATGGCTGTGTGTGAGTGTGTGTGTGTATGTGTGTGTGTGTGTGTGTGTGTGTGTGTGTCGTTCCCTGATGATCCACGGCTGTGTGTGTGTGTGTGTGTGTGTGTGTGTGTCGCACACACACACACACACACACACACACACACACACACACTCACACAGCCGTGGATCATCAGGGAACGACACACACACACACACACACACACACACACACACACACACACACACACTCACACACAGCCGTGGATCATCAGGGAATGACTCACACACACACAGCCGTGGATCATCAGGGAAGGACACACACTCACACTCACACACACACACACACACACACACAGCCCTGGATCATCAGGGAACAACACACACTCACACTCACACACACACACACACACACACACACACACTCACACACAGCCGTGGATCATCAGGGAACGACACACACACACACACACACACTCACACACAGCCGTGGATCATCAGGGAATGACACACACTCACACACACACAGCCGTGGATCATCAGGGAAGGACACACACACACACAGCCGTGGATCATCAGGGAACGACACACACACACACACACACACACACACACACACACACTCACACACAGCCGTGGATCATCAGGGAATGACACACACTCACACACACACACACACACACACTCACACACAGCCGTGGATCATCAGGGAATGACACACACTCACACACACACACACACACACACACACACTCACACACAGCCGTGGATCATCAGGGAATGACACACACTCTCACACACACAGCCGTGGATCATCAGGGAACGACACACACTCACACACAGCCGTGGATCATCAGGGAATGACACACACTCACACACACACAGCCGTGGATCATCAGGGAAGGACACACAGTATTAAGAATAAAGGGTTCGTAAACTTTTGAACGGGTCATTTTCATAAATTCAGCTTTTTTTTCTTTTTTTGTTTGTCTTGTGCACTATATGTAAACATCTTTTATGTAATATATCTTATTCAGGACAGTACTAAATAAAAAATAACATGCATTTTGTATGATCCCTCTTATTTTGTTAAAACTATTCATATTTTCACCGATTCCGCCAGCGGTTCACACACTTCATGCTCGCTTGCTGTTAAAATTGTGAGCATTTCCACTGTGCAAAATTTTTTCCTTTCCATTGTTTTTCAAAAATGGAATTGCTTACATCATAACAATATAGCTGTTAAATGTAAGTAAGGTACTTGCTAAAACATCTTAAGCAATCACTTTGCACACCGACCACTTAAAATTATATTCTTGTGACCATTAGACACGTTTTTTCCCATGCAGCGGCTCATTCGGTGTTCTCAGATGATTTCAGATGCGTTTTGTTCATAGAAGTGGGTTTTATGCAACTGCAAAGTCGTATCACTGATGCATGGACCAGACAAAGCGAAAATGAAATGCATTATATTGTGTAGGTAGATTTGGATATTTGTCTCGTTTTGATGCAGACTCGTGTCTTGTAGAGCACATGCAGTTGTGCTGTAATGTTGCTAATGGACTGTGATGAATATGTGGTGATGTCACCATTTCTACCACAGCCGGTTTAGTCGAGGACCCGCGCTTCAGTGTGATGATATATTTCCCCTCAGACTGACGTTTGTGATGGAGGATGCAGGGGGTGGCGATATGGCAAAAATATCATATCACAGTTCTTTTTCCATGTTGGTTTAAGACTATTTTGCAAGTCACTGAGCAGCACAGCCAAACTAATCTGCATATTTTAAAAATGTTGCCTTATAAGCTCGCAAAGCATTAAAGAAAAAAAGAATGGCAGACCATTTAGGCCAAAATTTGGTAACACTTTACTTTAGGGTCAAATTCTCACTATTAACTAGTTATTATTATGCATATTACTAGGATACTGGCTGTTTATTAGAACATATAAAGCACATATTAATGCCGTATTCTGCATGATCATATTCTGCATCCCTAAATCCTACCCAATACCTAAACTTAACAACTACCTCAATAACTATTAATAAGCAGTAAATTAATTTAGGCAAAAGTCATAGTTAATAATGAGAATAGAGCCTAATCTAGAGTGCTAAAATACACACTGCTCAAAAAAATTAAAGGAACACTTCACATCTGAATGGGGAAAAACATCATGCTGGATATCTATACTAATATGGACTGGGTAATGTGTTATGAACGAAAGGATGCCACATTGTTTGATGGAAATTAAAATTATCATCCTACAGAGGACTGAATTCAAAGACATCCCAAAAATCAAAGTGAAAAAATGATGCAGCAGGTGCTAGTCCGTTCTGCTGAAATTTCATGCAGCAACTCAAAATGGTACTCAGTAGTTTGTATGGCACCCACATGCTTGTATGCATGCCTGACAACGTCGGGGCATGCTCCTAATGAGGCGACGGATGGCGTCCTGGGGTATTTCCTCCCAGATCTGGACCAGGGCAGCTCCTGGACAGTCTGAGGTGCAACCTGACAACGTTGGATGGACCGAAACATAATGTCCCAGAGGTGTTTTATTGGATTTAGGTCAGGCGAGCGTGGTGGCCATTCAATGGTATCCATTCCTTCATCCTCCAGGAACTGCCTGCATACTCTCACCACATGAGGCCCGGCATTGACGTGCACCAGGAGGAACCCAGGACCCACTGCACCAGTATAGGGTCTGACAAAGGGTCCTAGGATTTAATCCCGATACCTAATGGCAGTCAGGGTGCCATTGTGTAGCCTGTAGAGGTCTGTGGGTCCCTCCATGGATATGCCTCCCCAGAACATCACTGACCCAGCACCAAACCGGTCATGCTGAACGATATTACAGGCAGCATAACGTTCTCCATGGCTTCTCCAGACCCTTTCACATCTGTCACATGTGCTCAGGGTGAACCTGCTCTCATCTGTGAAAAGCACAGGCCGCCAGTGGTGGACCTGCCAATTCTGGTGTTCAATGGCAAATGCCAATCGAGCTCCACGGTGCTGGGCAGTGAGCACAGGGCTCACTAGAGGATGTCGGGCCCTCAGGCCACCCTCATTAAGTCTGTTTCTGATTGTTTGGTCAGAGAAATTCACACCAGTGGCCTGCTGGAGGTCATTTTGTAGTGCTCTGGGAGTGCTCATCCTGTTCCTCTTTCTACAAAGGAGCAGCTACGGTCCTGCTGATGGGTTAAGGACCTTCTACAGCCCTGTCCAGCTCTCTTGAGACTGTGCTGGGAGACACAGCAAACCTTCTGGCAATGGTACATATTGATGTGCCCTCCTGGAGGAGTTGGACTGCCTGTACAACCTCTGTAGAGTCCAGATATTGCCTCATGCTACCAGTAGTGACACTGACCCTGTTTTCTGACTGTGGTTTTTTGAATATTCCCTTTCACGCAGTGTGTAATACAGTAGTTTGAGAATGTAAATTTTCTGCAAAGTTGTAAAGTTGAAAGTGTACGAAAAATAAAGTCATTGTCTCCCAAAAGAAAGAATCAACTCTAAACGAGTTGGTTTTATTTCTAATCTCACTGCGTTACGGTCAGAGGTGATAGAAATACTTTGTTACCTTACTTACTAATTACTGGAGTAATTATTTTTCAGCCAACTTCTTGCTTCTATTCCTTACATTTTCACGCAATTATCTGTACTTTCTACTCCTTACATTTTAAAAATAGCCTTGTTACTCCTATTTCATTCCGGCTTGTCATCGTTTTTGTCTTAAATTGGCTTATTCCTTACTGTTGACATTGAAAATGATGCACGTGTTTTTCTGAGGGATTGCTGTTTTAACAGTTTCCACCTGGACATATAGTCATATTTGATCTGGTTTCCTGGGATTTTTTTGTTTTGTTTGTTTGTTTGTTTTGTCATCAACATTATGTTTTAAGGAGATAAAATGGTACTTATCAACATTGATTGGTATGGCAATAAGATTTTTTTTCCTTGAAGTGGGTGTTTTGGTGAGCTTTTGGGCTGGAAATTGTCAACCCAATCTGGCAACACTGATCACACATGTACATTTACATTCCAATAAAGGTTATTGATAACATGCCTCTGAAGTTTTACTTTTACACCATTACAATACTTACAGCCTGGGCCATCTGACCAATCCGAGCAGAGTAGACCATTAACAACAGACTGGGCCATCTGACCAATCAGAGCAGAGTAGACCAATCACGACAGACTGAGCCATCTGACCAATCAGAGCAGAGTAGACCAATCACGACAGACTGAGCCATCTGACCAATCAGAGCAGAGTAGACCAATCACAACAGACTGGGTCATCTGGCCAATCAGAGCAGAGTAGACAAATCACGACAGACTGGGCCATCTGACCAATCAGAGCAGAGTAGACCAATCACAACAGACTGAGCCATCTGACCAATCAGAGCAGAGCAGGCTCACAGAAAGGAGGGATTTAGAGAGACTGATTCATCCGTTGAGTTGTTTGAAAATCTTTGAAAAATATGGTGACATGCAATGTATATTATGTTTTATTGACCTTTGATGCATGTAATCCTGTTGTAGGAGACTCCAAAACAACATTAGGAGCCTTTAAAATAGCATAATAGGGGCATTTTAAATATTAGAACAAAGATGCAGATGACAAATTATAGTACACATGCAATATGATACAAATGAAATGTAAAATGCCCAGCTACAGTAGGTGTTTAACAGTAGCATTCGTGTAAGAAATTGAATAATCAGCACTGCATAGTCTTAACTGTATGAATTAAATATACACTGATTCTTATTAAAGCTACAAAAGTTACTCAGTCAAGAGCAGTGATTTTGTCTTTTGTTTTTTGATTAACATTGATGCTTTTTTGAACAATTTAATGCTTCCTGGCTGAATAAAAGTATAATTTCTCTGAAATTGGTGTGAAAATATTGTATCTGTGCAGCAGGTCCTGCAGTGTAAATGCAGTCGCAGATTCCTCATTAGTGCTCGCTGAGGGGAGACGGCGAGAGAATCCCGGCGATGTGTCTTAGGATGTGTGCTGTTTCAATATGTCTGATTCTGCTTTTGAAGTTTTTGAAGCTCATAGAGGAGGGACTGGAGAGATGCCAACGCTGTTGTTTGGAACGGCGTGTTTCAGCCTTTTGAAATGCCGAGGACTGAAGTTGAGATGGCGGCATGAACCCGAAGACCCTCTTTATTCTTCTCCGTGTTGCTGAACTCAGTGGCTGCTGAAGTCCTGGTCTCTGCATTCACTCTCTGAATAAACCAGAACTAGTAATGCATGCACAATTATTTAGAACCCAAATATAATATACAGAATATAATGTCAAGGCCTTCTGTTTTTAATAAGTCATGCAAAATAACAGATAATAATATATATGTGGCCAGATTTACTAACAGCTTGTTCCAGTGCAAACCCTCTTTTGGCATTAAAAACCACGCAGTGATGAATTAGCGCTGAAAAGGCGTGGACAGGGTTATTTTTGCGGCTGATCTTATTGCATATGCATTTGTAGGAGTTTCCCTTTCAGACGCAGTATTTATGGGAGGAGAGTGTTTAAATGAATCACTCAAGGTGATTTACTAAGGTTTGTGCTCGTCAATTTACTGGTGTCTGTGCCATTATTTACCGCCCAAAAAAAGCACGTCTTGGTAGATCGTGTTGTCATTATGGAAATGATCCGGCTGTGTCTGTGTTCTTTAATTTGCGTGTCGTCAGTAGATCACGCACAGAACTTTACACTCCCATCGGCATCTGCCCCTTAAACTGTTACAATATACTTTATGCTCCATTTTCCTGCAACAATAAAAACGTGAAGTTTGTACAAACTTGAACCAAGCATTTAGACCCTCCATTAATTAAGGTTATTTAATTCAGTCTGTAAAAGCATCCAACTAAAAACTGACAATTTAACAAATGTGTCTTTTAAATGTCTGCAAATTCACAGGTTCTTCACCAAATTTCAGCTGTTTTACAGACCTATGATTTTAGTATATGCAGCATGTCAGAGACGGCACTCGAGTGGCATTTTAATAGACTTCAGACTCTACTCGAATTCGACCTGAAAGGACAAAACCCACTCAAGTCTTAACCTTAACTATTGAGGGAGATTTTCTTTTTTATCTGTATGCAGTGCTTAGAGTTGGCCAGTGCTCACCGCTATGCGCTCAGAAATTATATTACAGTACTGGAACACCGACAGCTCTTTCTGTTCTGTCTTCTGCTCGGGAGAGATTGAAACTGAACCCACAGATTCACTCTCTCTTGCGCATGGACATTTCTCTTGCGCAGTTTCTCTTAACTGTCGTGCAGATGAACTCGCCCGGTTTAAGTATTTCTCTCTACAGCAGTTTCAGCGGTGAATCCCCCCTTATACAGGGCGAAAATCATAACGTGACAGGTGATGAAATTAAACTGTTGAGGGATGCAACACCACTGAGAAAGAATTAAGGTTAGAGACCACGTGTAAATATTTCTTGCAGATTCAAACATTTTCATATTTTTATTCATTACTTCCAGTCAAAACAGGTGATATAAATGTTTTCACCCAGACACTTTTTAATAAATTTGCAGTTATCACAAAACCTTTTGCTTTTTTTATTATAAGTTATGAAGATTAGTGTTGGAAGTGTTAACATTTAAAATAACATTTTAACAAATAACAAAAACATTCTAAAGGGATAGTTCACCCAAAACTGAAAATGTGACGTTTCTCTGCTTACCCCCAGGGCATCCAAGATGTAGGTGACTTTGTATCTTCAGTAGAACACAAATGAAGATTTTTAACTCCAGCCGTTGCAGTCTGTCAGTCATATAATGCATGTGAATGGTAACACATGAGAGTATGAGAACTATGAGAGTAAAAAAAAAACATGCACAGACAAATCCATATTAAACCCTGTGGCTCGTGATGACACATCGATGTCTTAAAGGATTAGTTCACTTTTAAATAAACTTGTGCTGATACTTTACTCACCCCCATCTCCTCCAAGATGTCCATGTCTGTCTTTCTTCAGTCGAAAAGAAATGAAGGTTTTTGATGAACACATCCCAGGATTTTTCTCCATATAATGGACTTCAGCGGCTCCAAACGGTCCAAATGACAGTTTCAGTGCAGCTTCAGAGGGCTTTAAACGACACCAGACGATGAGTAAGAGTTTTAGAAGCACAAATGCTCGCCTTGTTCTGTGATGCACGTTCGTGACGTCACGTAAGACGCGATTACGCTGAAAAGGTCACGCTTGACGTGGCGGAAGTAGCGAGTCAGTGTTTACAAATGTGTGGAAGGAGAACCACATACACATTCAAATGTCTTTGTGTCAGTTTATCGTTTAAAATGCCCATTTCGTATGCGTATCCTGGCTGTTTTAATATTAGAAAGCCTAAAGGAAAATTTTCAAGTGGGACCTTTTCAAGGTAATTGTGTATTACGTGACGTCACGAACGCGCATCACAGAACAGAGCAAGGAGAGCATTCGTGCTTATAAAACTTAAACTTATTTTATTTTTTTAAATGACCGATGGTTTGGCTAGATAAGATTCATCGTCTGGTGTCGTTTAAAGCCCTCTGAAGCTGCACTGAAACTGTCATTTGGACCGTTTGGAGCCGCTGAAGTCCATTATATGGAGAAAAATCCTGGGATGTGTTCATCAAAAACCTTCATTTCTTTTCGACTGAAGAAAGACAGACATGGACCTCTTGGAGGAGATGGGGGTGAGTAAAGTATCAGTACAAGTTTATTTAAAAGTGAACTAATCCTTTAAGACACGAAACGATCGGTTTGTGAGAGAATCCAAACAGTATTTATATAATTTTTTTTTACCTCAAAGGCGATCTACGCACAACAGCCTTCTCTGCGCGATCACTTCCGGCAAGTGAGGTCAAAATACACGATAGGGCGTAGAGATATGCGCGAGAGATAACTTCCAGTGCTGCTTTCTGTGTTCTACTGAAGATACAAAGTCACTTACATCTTGGATGCCCTGGGGGGGTAAGCAGTCTTTCTGAATCCACTGTATATATTATATGCTAGCACTTTATTTTGATGCTCGCCAATAGACGTCCTACTGACTATAAGTAACTTTGCAAGGTCATGTCAACATAAGGCGAGATTTAACAGGGAGAAATAGCGTGAGAGTGCAATGTGAGTGTAAAGTTCTGCATATGATCTACTGACGAAAGAACACAGACGCAGCCGATCATTTCCATAATGACCAACACAATCTACCAGTTAGCATCTGGTTTATAAGCCTGGGTAATAATGGCACAAACACCAGTAAATTGACGAGCACAAACCTTAGTAAATCACCTTGCGTGATTCATTTAAACACTCTCCTCCCATAAATACTGCGTCTGAAAGGGAAACTCCTACAAATGCATATGCAATAAGATCAGCCGCAAAAATAACCCTGTCCACGCCTTTTCAGCGCTAATTCATCACTGCGTGCCTTTAGTGACTCCTGACAGTAGTTTATTGTAAGATGTAATGTTTAGTGACTCAGACAAAAGACTTCAGACTTGACTCGGACTCCATATGAAAGACTTGCGACATGTACAGTAATATCAATAAGACAGATCTGTGTGATCACAGCTGGTGGGTTTTCTAAAGGGAAAAGTAAGCATTGTTTTAGAGAGACACTGACAAACAGGCGGTTTTCCTTCGACTTGAGATTCTCGACTGACATCAGAGAGTGTGTAAACAGAGACTCTGATGTGTTTTCATAGAATATTGCATTTCATGAGGCTTGAAACGCAGTGCTTTGGGTTTCAGCGGTTCTGCTGTCTCCGTACATGTCCGTCTTGATAGGCCGAGCGGTCCTCTGTCAAACGCAATGTGAGCTAAATGATGTATCAACCGTGTTTCCCAGGGGACCTGCCGTCCCTCGAGTGTTACCATGGCAACAGGTTAGCAGGATGGTCATTTGGTGGCGCTTAAAGAGAATTGCACCCTATGTGGGCGCCAAGATTTAGGGACGACGGCAAACGCACAGCAGACAGCTGCAAATTACATATTCACAGATAAGACAAAAGCACTTAATTAGAGGCTCATCAGTAATCGGTTGTTACAGTGTTATGCTACATTTTTAACAAATGATTGTGTGCCATTTTGCAAAAGAAATAATGTGTATTTTAATCAATCCCTGCATGCATCAGTCACATAAGCACAGGCTGATTATTTCAAGCTCTTTCCATTAGTTTGATGCCTGATTAATTCACATATTTGGTGCTGTTTTGATGGAGAATTGATTAACGTTATCTTTCTAATACCTTTTTTCAATTATACACGCAGACGGTAAATCTAGACACACAGACTTTCGGCATATTCTCCCCAAGAACTGCCCACTTAGTCACAGCCACAAAAATGCCTTCTGCAGTATATTATATTATATTATATTACATTATATTATATATGCATTTTTTTCGGAAGTTTAATACTCTAAGTTGCACTTGTTTCATGTTGATTTTAAATAGTTAAATAGTTATATAGTTATAAGAATAGTTAATAGTTATAGTAATAATGTAGTTTAATATGTGTGTGTGTGGGGGGTGGTATTTTAACAGTTTCTGTTCATGCGTTCCTTCTGTAACATTATTGTTCCGAAACCTGTTTGATTAGAAATACCAGTTAATAACTTTATTTTTGTTAATTTTATTTATTGCCTGTACTTTATACAGAGCTTGAATTGAAGTTTATACTAAGAGCTTGTGACTAAACTCCAGCAGATCCTCAAACTGTCAGCAAACAGCATTTTGGAGACTGTCTCTGCTTGTTTGCAGTGCAAGGGTAAATAAACAACTGGTTATTTGAAAAAGTACAGCATTTTCTTTATTCAAAAAACACGATGTGTGTAAAGGCTAATGTGTTATGTGTTTATGGAGGCGAGAAGAGTCTGAGCCAATACAGCTTGTGCGTAACAGTTGATAACGTAATGCAATGCACTTACTGCCTCAGATGCAACAGTTCTAATGACGGACAAAACACACATTTTCGACATTCGCTGGTGAAAAACCTCGTAACTCCATTTGAGCTTGATTTTCAGAAAAATGTTAATAATATAACGACACACGCAAGTGTCTGACCATACATGAAGCCACAATACTAACTTTGACAACAAGGCGTTTAACTCTTTCCATGCCATTGACAGAATATTCTGGCTTTCCGTGTTTTCACTGTTTTACGGTAGGGGACGCTGTTACACATTTTCTGGAAGAGTACAGAATCACCTAATTAAAACATATGTGAAGAAGCAGAAACAAGTGATATCATATATAATCATATGCATATGTAAAATAATGCGATCATCAACAGTAAACAGCATATCAATCAAAACTGCCTAATGTCACTGAATGAAATGTTGACGCAGGACGAGCTACAGCACTGTGAAGCTTCGAGGGTGATCATTGCTCTTAATCTGATCCGGACCTGGTCTTTGACAAAAATGCATTTTTCTCCGCTTTTTGCTCAAAATGTTGTTTTTTTTTATGGAAAAAAAAAAACAAAGTATAATAGTCCTTTACGTTTGTTGCTTGTCAGTCTGTGCGAACATGAACCTCATGTCACACTGTGGGATCTCAGCTGTCATTAATGTCAACAATCAGACACGTTAAAAATGGACACACGCAAGTTTTACATCATCAACCCATTCATGTTCGATGACTGAGCTGCATTACACGCGGGCCTGAAATGGTGGCTAACAAAATCTCTAATCTTCATTTTGATTATGGCTTGTCTTGAAAAACAAAGATAATTTGATGGTCGTCGAAGGAGAAGTCACACTGCAGGAATGAGCGGCAAATTCTGTCCGAGGTAAAATTTGCATAGGACGTACTATTTGAATTCATGATTGGTTGACTGCCAGATTAAAATCTTAAAGGGGGGTTCTAATGCTATTTCATTTTGACTTATTTACACTGTTAAAGAGTTGGATTGTCATGCTAAACATGGACAAGGGGTGTGTGTGTGTGTGTGTGTGTGTGTGTGTGTGTGTGTGTGTGTGTGTGTGTGTGTTCGTGACTCTTTAGCTCCGCCCACTGCACTCCTCCACGAGCTCGGCTGTTTTCAGAAAGAATCGGTACAGCGTATCTGTCTTTTATAAATATAATAAAACTAAAGACTCTTCTGAGATATGAAGGATTAACACTACTCTATAGATGCTCAAGATCAACATGAGACTGGCAGAAACTGTGTGTGTTATGACCCTTTAAACAGAACAATAATATAATGTTATAAACTGGTTAATGATCATTTCAAATAAGCGTTTCTGTTCAGAATGTTTAAACTTGATTTAATTTTTTTTTTAATGTTCTTGTTAAAATTTTCGTTTCTTGAACCGTTCAGAGTCCTGGTTGTAAGAAATGAAACAAAACGTCCAAGTTTCATCAAGTTATGTTTGCCACAGGCTTTATTTAACCCCATTATAAAACTAGCGGTGAATCCGGGTTCTTCCGTCATCCCTGCCCAACTCTATACAGTTCTGCTCATGGTTTAGTTACTGCTTAGTGTCTCAAACCAACGATTTCTTTTGCTGTCTAAATCCTGTGTGACGATTGCCTAATCAGTTTGTCGAAGGGTCGAGGGAAATGCACAGCAATCAAGAGATTGAGCCTGTTAATGTGCGCTCTGAAACAAGCGCTTTAAGTGTTCACTCAAAGTGAGCGAGTTAATGGTCCCTCCACCTGAAGGAGCTTTAGATTGATGCTCTTTTCCCAGACCTCATCTCAGGGTGAAGACCGTGCCGTTCCTATTAACCCCAGCTGTCCAAATGGGAAATATCCCCATCTGTCAAATGGAGGATTCAATAATAAATCAGGACAAATTAAGAGGGTCCCTCAGAGGGCCGTGCCTCTCGGTGCCCTGCTGTCTCACCCGTTTCTGCCAGGTTTTCTCACTCTGGCCAAACAAACTGAGAGCGTTTCTTCAGTGACTGCTGGTGAACTCTGCTGTTAGGATATCACTTCAGAGAGAAATATTTCACTTAATGAATTCTCTTCTTCCTTTCGGCTATGTGAGAATTTTCACAGGAGGAACTGAATAAAGAAATAAATCTGTTAAAGTGATTTTATCACAGATCAAGGCATGGAGTCCCTGAACACTCGTATGCATGGCAAACTCACCTGAATTTATTTAGGATCTTCCTGTTGTTTTCTTTAAATATTCATAAAGCAGTGTTAAATTACATTTTCTCTACTTAATTTCATGTGTGATTAATTGAAATCATGAGACTAATACAATTTAACAACAATTTATTAAAAGTTAAAATTACATTTTAACAATAAACAAAATTTAAGTTTATTTTATTTTTTTACCAAATTCTGTGTTTTCTGTTTTAACTTTTCTGGATTCCATTTAAACAGTTTAATTAAATTAATTGAATTCATAAAAACATCAATTTATTCATTTGGTTTTATTAATTTGTTTCATTTTCTTTATTATAAATTCTGTGTTGTGCATTTTTGAATTTTTCTGGCAATCAAATAAAGGTATAAAACATTCATTTATTTAATGTTTTCTCAAACAAAGTGATGCACAACAGAGCTTCAGTTAAAATTTAAACATGGAAGAATAAAGTTTTAATAATAATATTTTATTATTGTTATTAGTGTTAGTATCATTTCATTGAGTCGTAACTAGTAACAATTTCTTCAAGTTAAACCAAACTTTTATTTTGACGGGTTGAAGAGCTTTGAGTTTCTGTGTGTTGATGATATGATGGTAGTTTTTCTCAGATGAAACGGTGAAATGTTCATGAAGTGACTCTCAGAGCGGCTCTGGATAATTCTGTGAAATACAGTCCATTTTTAAGACTGGATTCTGCGTTTTCCGCATCGCAGAAATCATAGGGCCCTATGTTTGTCCATTTCTCCCTCCATCTGTGTTCAGATCCTCACACTTTTATCTGTTAGGCGGCTGAACGTTGGAAGCAAGATTATTGGATGTTGAGATTGGTCAGAAATGATCTGGCTATAAGAGGCTGAAACTCTAATTTGTGTCCTGCATTATTTATCAAGTGCAAACAGAGGCATGATTTTGGGCTCCAGTGTTAGATCAGCATGGATTTAGAGCAGCTCCTCAAGGGCTCACAGACCACATGCTGCTCTGATATGAGCTTCAGTTCAGCAGCCAATAATAATAATAATAGCCCTATAATAAAAACCAAATGAGTTTGATCTGTCAACCATCATACCACACTGCTCTGGATAACAACAGAAAAGCCAAGAAAAATGACATCTGCATTATATTATATTATATTATATTATATTATATTAATTACAAACCTGATTCCAAAAAAGTTGGGACACTGTACAAATTGTGAATAAAAAAGGAATGCAATAATTTCATAAACTTATATTTTATTCACAATAGAATATAGATAACATATCAAATGAATTTTGAAATGTCATGCCAAATATTGGCTCATTTTGGATTTCATGAGAGCTACACATTCCAAAAAAGTTGGGACAGGGAGCAACAAGAGGCCGGAAAAGTTAAATGTACATATAAGGAACAGCTGGAGGACCAATCTGCAACTTATTAGGACCAACTGGCAACATGATTGGGTATAAAAAGAGCCTCTCAGAGTGGCAGTGTCTCTCAGAAGTCAAGATGGGCAGAGGATCACCAATTCCCCCAATGCTGCGGCCAAACATACTGGAGCAATATCAGAAAGGAGTTTCTCAGAGAAAAACTGCAAAGAGTTTGAAGTTCTCATCATCTACAGTGCATAATATCATCCAAAGATTCAGAGAATCTGGAACAATCTCTGTGCGTAAGGGTCAAGGCCGGAAAACCATACTGGATGCCCGTGATCTCCGGCCCTTAGACGGCACTGCATCACATACAGGAATGCTACTGTAATGGAAATCACAACATGGGCTCAGGAATACTTCCAGAAAACATTGTCATGAACACAATCCACCGTGCCATTCGCCGCTGCCGGCTAAAACTCTACAGGTCAAACAGAAGCCATATCTAAACATGATCCAGAAGCGCAGGCGTTTTCTCTGGGCCAAGGCTCATTTAAAATGGACTGTGGCAAAGTGGAAAACTGTTCTGTGGTCAGACCAATCAAAATTTGAAGTTCTTTTTTTTGAAAACTGGGACGCCATGTCATCCGGACTAAAGAGGACAAGGACAACCCAAGTTGTTGTCAGCGCTCAGTTCAGAAGCCTGCATCTCTGATGGGATGGGGTTCATGAGTGCGTGTGGCATGGGCAGCTTACACATCTGGAAAGGCTCCATCAATGCTGAAAGGGATATCCAAGTTCTAGAACAACATATGCTCCCATCCAGACGTCGTCTCTTTCAGGGAAGACCTTGCATTTTCCAACATGACAATGCCAGACCACACACTGCATCAATTACAACATCATGGCTGCGTAGAAGGAGGATCCGGGGACTGAAATGGCCAACCTGCAGTCCAGATCTTGCTGTATTTGGTTGTTTGGTTGAAATAATTGTTCCTCTGATTAAAAAAAGAAGCCATTTCCGAGCAGATGCAAATGCAGTTAAATACGGCAGTATATATTGCTTCTGTATAAAAGTAAATGCTGCATGATTATAAATGTAAATTAGATGCATGTGAAGTTTTTAAAACCGTCTCTCTCTCTTTCTCTTGCTCACTCTTCAGGTGGTGGCGTATCATTACTGCCAAGCTGATAACACATACACGTGTCTGGTTCCTGAGTTTGTGCACAGTGTGGCTGCTCTCCTGTGCAGAGCACATCAGCTGACCGCATACAGAGAGCTGCTGCTGAAAGAGCCGCACCTACAGAGCATGCTCAGTCTGCGCTCCTGCGTGCAAGACCCCATTGGTGCCTTCCGCAGGGGGATTCTGCAACCACTCATCAACCTACGCAAAGGTACAGAAACACAACCGGCCCGTCAACGTGAAATCAAAACAAACACATTCACCTGCTTAAAGGTGCATTCAGTGATTTTTGAGAAACACTTTACATTTGAAACAACTGCATATATTGGTTCTGTGAAACATGGCAAAACCAGTTTTACTCACGTATGGAGCTGAAACAACACAACCTCGGTGTCTGTTTTCAGGCCTTCCTGTTTAGGTTTCTCCATGTAAATGTTTCTCTCTCCACCCCCATCATGAATGAACACGCCCCTTATTGCTGATTGGCTCACTCTCCTCCCCATCATGAGTGGACACACCCCTTACTGCTGATTGGCTCACTCTCCTCCCCATCATGAGTGGACACACCCCTTACTGCTGATTGGCTCACTCTCTGTCATCCCCCATTCCGAGTGTACAAGCCCCCTACTGCTGATTGGCTCACTCGCTCTCCTCCCCCACTTTCCGATCCACTTTACACAGCGTTTCTCAGAAATCTCTTACTGCACCTTTAAAACATGTTTGTGGTTTTGTTGTGAATGATTCATCAGTTGTACAATATTGCACAGATGCAGATGACCATATCATTCAAACATTCCTTCCCTGCATTTCACTAAGAAATACATCACATTATGGACTCAAAATGGGTTGCAAATGTCATTGATTTTAATTCCATAATTGAGTGATTTTTTTGTTGTTGTTGTTGTCCTGTCCTCTGGCTCTCTTACGCCTTCATCCATTACAGTTCAGAGAAGGTTATGTGGACAGAATGAACATCATGAAATGACAGATTTTATTAAAGCGGATGAGTTGGGATGTCATGCGTTTAATGTTCGGCAGATGGTCCGATTATATGAATGGGGTGAATTTGCTTTGTTGTTGCATTAAATGCAGATAAATCCATTTTCCCAAGGCTGATAGCACATGCACTAATGTTCTGGCCCACATTTATTTCTTAGAAATGTAATCAGTGAGATGAATTAAATCAATCAGACTTAATATTATAATAAGACTAAATTATAAGACTGTCTTTAGTTTGTTCTCAAGAAGAATGATGGGTTTGACAATCAAGCACCTCTTCCAGTTTATAAAAAAAAGAAAATACCTGAATTGAATGATTTCCACGACATTTGCTTTAGTTAATAGTTTGTCCACATCTTACAAAACAGCTGAAGCCTCCGTTTTCCCTCTTGATCCTCTACAGGTTTATCTTGCGTCATCTGTGCGTTTATTTGCTCTTAAAGCTCAGGCTGTCTGTGAGATCTCAAGGTCATTGTGGTTTGTTTTATGTGGAGGTCCAGTCTTTTGCTCAGCTCGATCGATATTTTATTGTAGAAGTGTGCATTTCAGACGCAGATAAACAAACCCCGTGTTAGTATGATGGAAATGGAAGACGCTTTGGATCAATACAGCCTCATGAGGAGAGAGGACAAACCAGATGGAAACCAATCTCTGCCTGCACTGATAAAAAACATTTATTTATTTTTTCTGAATTTCCTTAATATCATTTTATATAGTTTTTCCTTTCTTCGTATTGTTTTATTTCTTGTTATAAGCTTAAATCTTACATATATACATATATGTTCACTTGCTGCCTAATATATCCCACCCACTAACAGGTGATGAAGAGATCATCAGTGTTATTCACTTCACCTGTCATAATGTTATGCCTGATTGGTGTACATACACATATACATCTTAATAAGTCTTAATACGTTATGCAATCTTGATTCAAATACATTGGTCGTGTTTTAAGAGTGTTTTTAAGACATTTTACCTGGAAAATAAGACAAAAAGAATTAAAATATTTCTGAATGTCCACTCCAGCCACGTACTATTGAAACTGGCTCGAGGGGAAGAGTTTTTCCTGAAGCTCTCCATCATGCCATGAAGAAGTCAGCGCAGAGATTTGTGGTGGAGGTTTAAAAGCAGGGATGGTTTATGGATGCTGCATGGCCATATTCCTCATTCAAATAATAGTTCAAAGCTGAGGAAGTGCAGCTCTTGACGTGTCGCTCGCTGAAGAGCTATTTCTCCTGTGTCTCAGTGTTATTCTGCTGTGACTGCTCGGCTCTGGGAAGTCGCTCAGATCTCGTGTGTAATGAATTATTAAATTTAGTCCTATCGGCTCCGGAGGGTGACGCTTCATTTGAGGCGAAACAAAGATGTTCCACATCTGGAGACTTTAATTGTGAAGTGGACTGATCTGTGCTCATCATTGCACAGCTGCTGTGAAAAATGAAATAAATATAGCATATTAATGATATATGTATGAAGTTATTTATCTGAGAAATGTTGAAGTCAGTCTCATCTGCATGGAAAACGTCCTCGTGTTGTAGCATGTGGATCTTTTGAAGAATAAATGTAATGACCTGTAACTCAAAGGAAGGAACAAACTGGAGCTGGACTCTAGATACAGATCTAAAGTTACATGAGAGATTTCATTAGTACACAGGAGACTCGTTAGCTCAGTAGATTTGCAGTTGTTCTTATGATCTCTCTTAAACTCTGACCATTTATTAATAGATAATTCTCAAACTGGACGAGCTGCACCACATTTTTTCAAGTTAATGCACAAAGTGGTTCTTTTCTTGATCATAATCCATAAACTAATACAGTTAGAGTAATGAACTGTACATTTAGAATAAAGAAATGATGGTGACATTTACAATGGGTCTCATCTGTTAACATTAGTTAATGCATTGATTTACATGAACTATGAATGACATATTTGACAACTGACAATAACAAATCATTTTACAGCTTTGTTAATGTTAATTTTTTTGCAAGTGCGAGCATAAATGACATACCCAAAATAAAGGTTGCTGCTCATAAGTCATTCTGAATAGACACATAACCAACATATATTTAGAAAGAGTTTACAGTTCACGACTCACAACTGTTATTAATATGGAGATAAGCTCAAACGTAAAAACAAATGAACTAATGTTAACTAATAAAGCCCTATTGAAAAAATGCTGCCTTTATTATAAATAAATGCAACTATTGAACATTGATGTCTTTTATAAAAGCTCTGCTTTGTGTCATTGCTAAACAAAGAACCATAATAAATCATGGCTTTCTTTGGCATTAAGCATATAATCCAGATTACTGAAGGCTCCTGCTGCATATTAATGTTTTTAATTTTGTCTCTCAGAGAGGAAGATTCCAGAGGAAGATTGCATCATCTTGATTGACGGGCTGAATGAGGCAGAGTTTCACAAACCAGACTATGGCGACACTGTCGCCTCCTTTATCACCAAGATCATCTCCAAGTTCCCCGACTGGCTCAAACTGATCGTCACCGTGAGAACAAGCCTTCTGGTGAGACATGAATATGTGCTGCTATCTGGGAGATTTACAGCAGCAGGTCACGACCCAGAAATGCATGGCCATGGTCAGCAATGCTAAATGCAACTGTAGTTAGGGTAGCAAATTATCCACTTTTAAAAGTATGTTTTGTTGTTGATGTCAAAGGTTGTCAAATGAGACAGATGTCAACACGGACAGCTTGTATCTAATCATTAAAAACCATGAACAAAAATACTAAATATATAAGAAAATATGAGTTCAGCCAAGTCAGAAACACCATAGACAAACTCTTCGTCAACTTTTTATTGGCATATTTTGCAAAAATTTTACATTTGGCGATATGGCTCTGTTCTAAATTCCCCATCCTTTTCATGAGCTCAATGAAAAGCCAAGACAGGGAACAGAAGCAGATTCTGGGATAACCTCCCTTTTGTTTTGTTTTTTTTTTGTTTTGTTTTTTACTGGGAGGGCAGTGAAATCCCCCATTTAGAACAGAGTATGCATCAATGACAACAGAATGACATGAGCTGGGTTGCAAAGCAGCGTGCAGCAGATTGAACTGAAGCTACGCTTAAGGAAGGCGTCCTGTTTGAGAGTTGCCAATTCAGTGCATAATCAGATTTTTTCCAATCAGCTGATAGCGGAGCTTGACTACGTGGCCTGTCTGAACTGACGCAGAATGCTTGATTCAGACAACATTGAATACTGTTTTTCTTGCAGTGAGGATAATCATGGATTGTGTGACTATGTTTTTTGCACAGTGAGTTATTGGCTGTTGAGAGCGGTCATATTTCATCCCGAAATAAAAAAACAAATTCACATTATATTTTGCTTAAAGAAAACCATGCAGCAGTAACAGCAGGTTCTGGAAGTAAAAACTCCATTCATTTTCTCCATGGGGAAATAGATTTTAAACGATAAGTTATAAACCTTTAAAATCCGACCTACTGTGACCCATAAGGTTGTTAATCGATGGTATTTGATTCTGTTGAAGCCAGCAGCCCACATTAATTCAACTTATATTTAAAATGATCGTGGTTAATTGCAGAATTCGTAGTGAAAAACTACATTACCCATGATGCCATCAGAGAATTCCACCAATCAGAGTTGAAACGAGCGGCAAAAGAGATCTTTAGCTCCACCACTCCCATAAAGCACTGCGAATTTTGTTGCGCATTTTGTAATAAAATTAAAATATATTGCTTTTATTCATATAATCAACATTTTTAAATGTGTTGTTTTAAATTTCTCCATTGTTTTGCTAGCTTGATTATGCTATTCGCAATGCTTCATGGGATTGTAGTTCTTTCCGTCATTAAAGCCGTTAAGTACACAGTCTTGTACCTTTTGCATTTTGTCTAATTTTCAAATACTTTTTTGCTTCAAATCAAGGTTTATAGTGTTAGGATTCACCTCGTAGCTGATTGGTTTCATGGCTTATAACGCTTTAATGAATACTTCAAGATTCAAGAGTTTTATTTGTCACATACACAGTTATATACAGAATATACAACCGGCAGTGAAATGTAAACAGGTCCGCTCCATGGACAGTGCAAATTCACAGTTAAAAACACAAGGAAGAAATTATAATAGAAATAGAATAAAAAAGTACTATATATATATATATATATATATATATATATATATATATATATATATATATATATATATATATATAAAATGTCTATATCTGTAGAATTATAAATAATCAAGTCAAGAGAAAAAAAGGTAACAAATAAGGATAAAGTGGAATAAAATAATTGAAGTAGACTTTGCAGTGAGTAAACTGTAGACTTATAAATATGTGGTTAACAAATGTATAAGAGTATAATGTGCAAACAGGTTTATAACAGGTTGTTACACAGTAACAACGAGAACAGAAAGTGCAGTGCAATGTCAGTGTATCGATGTTTATCCTGAAGTGAAGTCACGTGATGTTAAGTGACTGAGTTCAGGAGTCTGATGGCCTGGGGGAAGAAGCTCCTCCTGAGTCTCTCAGTTTTGGCCATCAGGCTTCGGAAGCGCTTACCAGATGGCAGCAGCGTGAAATGAGGGTTTGCAGGGTGATTAGAGTCCTTGATGATCTTGGTAGCTCTATCTTTGCAGCGTTTGGTGTAGACGTCCTGCAGAGACGGGAGAGCTGACCCTGAGATACGCTCGGATAAGCACACTACTCTTTGCAGGGCTTTGCGGTCATGACTGGTGCTGTTCCCATACCACGCTGTGATGCACTTTTAGATTTTAAATCCCTATGAATGGAAAAAATACTTCCAAAACCTGCACCGCTAAAAAAGATGACGGGCACTGTTGCACTCTATAGTCTTCTTATTTTGTCTTTTCTTTTAGTGGTGAGAAGTGTTTTTGTCAGATTCACCCATATTCTTCTAATGTGCTCAGATCAGGTTTGATCTCATGTTCACCATTTCAGACTTTCTCCACCTTGTCTTGTCACTTTGGGCAGGAGAATCTTGTAGCTCTAATGAGGAACATTGACCCTCCAAATGAGACGGTATGACAGCTAGACAGTAATCCAGACAGTAGGAGGCGAAGAGGAAAAGGGAGCGAATCGAGAGCAAGAGAGTGTTCGTGTTGGCGGCGTTTTGACAGGTTGAAAAAGGTAGTGCTCGACTAGCAGAGCAGAACCATCTACGTTTGATACGTGTCAGACGGCAGATTGGAGTGTGTGTGAGTGAGAGCGTGAGCACAAATGTGTGTTTTTGTATTTATGAAAGCCTCCTAATGTGTTCACCGTCTAGCTGTCACTATAAGTGAAGAGAGCCAGTCTAGGAATGACCGATATTTTTCAGCTTTTTTGACTATTTGTTATACATCTTGATATTTATGTATTCGCTTGGAGATTTTTTTTTTTTTATTTACACTACCTGTAGCCTAGTAGATTTAACATGTTTGATGTAAGCAGTAACATACACTAAAACAGTTCAGATAATAGCATGTTTTCAACACTGTTTTTCACTAAATGAACACCAGGAAGATTCATATGCAAGCATTTTTATTTATGTGCACCATTACAATACATACTTAAGAATACACTCACCTAAAGGATTATTAGGAACACCTGTTCAGTTTCTCATTAATGCAATTATCTAATCAACCAATCACATGGCAGTTGCTTCAATGCATTTAGGGGTGTGGTCCTGGTCAAGACAATCTCCTGAACTCCAAACTGAATGTCAGAATGGGAAAGAAAGGTGATTTAAGCAATTTTGAGCGTGGCATGGTTGTTGGTGCCAGACGGGCCGGTCTGAGTATTTCACAATCTGCTCAGTTACTGGGATTTTCACACACAACCATTTCTAGGGTTTACAAAGAATGGTGTGAAAAGGGAAAAACATCCAGTATGCGGCAGTCCTGTGGGCGAAAATGCCTTGTTGAAGCTAGAGGTCAGAGGAGAATGGGCCGACTGATTCAAGCTGATAGAAGAGCAACTTTGACTGAAATAACCACTCGTTACAACCGAGGTATGCAGCAAAGCATTTGTGAAGCCACAACACGCACAACCTTGAGGCGGATGGGCTACAACAGCAGAAGACCCCACCGGTACCACTCATCTCCACTACAAATAGGAAAAAGAGGCTACAATTTGCACAAGCTCACCAAAATTGGACAGTTGAAGACTGGAAAAATGTTGCCTGGTCTGATGAGTCTGGATTTCTGTTGAGACATTCAGATGGTAGAGTCAGAATTTGGCGTAAACAGAATGAGAACATGGATCCATCATGCCTTGTTACCACTGTGCAGGCTGGTGGTGGTGGTGTAATGGTGTGGGGGATGTTTTCTTGGCACACTTTAGGCCCCTTAGTGCCAATTGGGCATCGTTTAAATGCCACGGCCTACCTGAGCATTGTTTCTGACCATGTCCCTTTATGACCACCATGTACCCATTCTCTGATGGCTACTTCCAGCAGGATAATGCACCATGTCACAAAGCTTCAAATTGGTTTCTTGAACATGACAATGAGTTCACTGTACTAAAATGGCCCCCACAGTCACCAGATCTCAACCCAATAGAGCATCTTTGGGATGTGGTGGAACGGGAGCTTCGTGCCCTGGATGTGCATCCCACAAATCTCCATCAACTGCAAGATGCTATCCTATCAATATGGGCCAACATTTCTAAAGAATGCTTTCAGCACCTTGTTGAATCAATGCCACGTAGAATTAAGGCAGTTCTGAAGGCGAAAGGGGGTCAAACACAGTATTAGTATGGTGTTCCTAATAATCCTTTTGGTGAGTGTATATTTACCTACATACACTATCATTCAAGATACTAGACTTTTTACTATTTTAAAGCTAGATTTTTACCTTAACAAGGTTATAATAGAATCTGCAAAAACAGTGTTAAAGTTCATTTCAGTGAATCAGTTCAAACTGTTCGTATCACTGAATCAGTTCAGAACTCTGATTCAATGATGCATTTGCATCATCACTCAGAAAATGAAATCAGGAAAGTCTCCACACAAAGTCTCTCAGCCTGACATATCCAGTAATAGTGTGAAAAATCACAATTTTGTGCATTTTAGCAGGGCAAATAAAAATCTGAACCAGTCTGACTGGGCCAATAGAAAAAACTGAGCCCTGATATATTAAAGGCACAGCTACATGTGACATTTATTATAATGCTTTATGTGACGATTGCTTTGTTCACTTAAATTAAAAGTTCTTATATTATTTAAAACCTAATAAATGTTCAAATTAATAGCTTTCGATTATAATATAATGGCTAAAATTGAGCAAAAATCAATTACATATAGAGACATCAGTATCAGTGACACTGCCCTTCATTCATAAAAAGATGCCATTAAACACATTTTTAGTCTTTATGATCATTTAGAAGCCTTAGAGATTTGTGCATCAAATAGGGTAGGGTTAAAATGTATATGAATATATATATATGTAGGTAAATATTGCTTTATTTTAAAGGTGCATGTAAATGATTTTATATGATTCTTGATACAGTGTGAAAAAACATGCCTTGATCATATGAACTAATAATCAGGCATTTTGGCAGGTTTCTAGTGGGATTTCCTCTGTTCAGTTGTCTGATGACAGTCTAATGCATCGCCGCAGCCTTTGAAGCCTTTCATCCAGCAGTTCCTCCAGGTAGCAGGACGCGTCTCACGGGGAGCGTGTTGTTGTGGTTCCTCATCAGCGTGTCCTGTGGCGGCTGGATGAGACTTGTGTGTGTGGTGTAAAATAAATTTCTCTCTCCACTGCGGGACTGTGTTATTGCTGCAATATGAGCAGCATTATTAGCCTTATTGACTTATAGGTGTGTGTGTGTGTGTGTGTCCAGTCTTCCAGTTGACCTTGGTGATTTTGTGTAGGAGTGTAAAGAAAAAGACATGAAAGAAAGAAATTACATGTTTCAGTGTCTATCAAAGGAGCTATTTGGTCACATGACATCCTGACATGCTAATCTGTAATCAAAATATGATGACAAACCTGTCCTTTAACTTTTAGTCATGAAACTATATATCAATAACATAATGTTTATTTATATTTTATTTTATAAAAGTCATTATTTTATAAAATAACATTTTATTAAATAATGAAGCGTTATTTTGTAAAAAGTACCTTCATCTGGTACACCACTTCAGTGACTTTTAGTTGGCTATTTTTTTTTTAATTAGTTTTAGTTTAAGGTCTAACAACTGTGCAAATGAATAATAAATAATTAAAATAATTAACAGTATAAATCCTTAAAAATAAAAGGAAAAAAAAATTATTAGAAAAATAAATAAAATAATCAAATAATTCTTTATGAATAATAATACTGTTAAGTATTGTTAATGAATACTTTCCACTAGCTTTTATGGGAGAAAAAACAAACTGAACTGAATTCAAAACTCTACAGGTTGAGAACGACCCAAAACATAAATTGACCACCTCTGGGAAAACGAGTCCTGCCTAAATAAGCTTTATGGGAAACATTCTGGATGTATTTCTCCACTTGACATTCCCGCCTTGTCTTTACAGGAGATCACCAGTCTGCTTCCCTTCTCCAAGATCAGTCTGGATGAATTCCCGGACAACAAGGAGATCGGGACGGACCTGAACGCCTACATACAGTACCGCATCAACGGCAGCCAGAACATACTCAACAACATCTCCCTCAACGGCAAAGCCGACCCCATTATCGTGGGCAAAGTCAGCTCCCACCTCACCTCCCGCAGCCAGGGGTCTTACCTGTACCTCAAACTGACCCTTGACCTCTTTGAGAAGGGTCATCTGGTCATCAAGAGCGCGAGCTACAAGGTGGTGCCCGTCTCTCTGTCGGAGCTGTACCTGCTGCAGTGCAACATGAAGTTCATGAGCAACTCTGCGTTCGAGCGCGCTGTGCCCGTTCTCAACGTGGCGCTGGCGTCTCTTCACCCCATGACAGACGAGCAGCTGTTTCAGGCGCTGAATGCGGGCAGCGCACGAGGAGAGCTGCTGTGGGACGACTTCCAGCAGAGGATGGAGACCCTCTCGTGTTTCCTCATCAAACGCAGGGATAAGACGCGGATGTTCTGCCACCCATCCTTCAGAGAGTGGCTGGTGTGGCGAGCGGATGGAGAGAGTTCGGACTTCCTGTGTGACCCCAGGTGAGCTTCAGTGTTGTGCAGTTTGACGTTTACAAAAAGTGTCTTACAGGAACTTGAGAGAGTGAAGGAAAATCTGGACTATGATTTCCAACATATGGTTAAACAGCTGAGAAATTACCCCCAAAGGATAATTTAAAGTCATTATTGTGTTAAAGGAGATAAGCATCAAATAGACATTACAAAAAGTAGCATTAGAAAGAAATATTATATTTGATTCAACATAGGATTTATTACACATAAACTTCATTTCGTTGTACTGTACTTGTACATGTGTAATGACAAATAAATTTCAACTTCAACTTTTATAGGCTCATATTACTAACACACTCTTTAAATAACTGCCCAATTGACATTTCAGTTCCTCAAAATAGCAACATGCCAACGATGCGCCTGAACACACCTGGTTTTCAGACCAGACGCCCATGGGCGAACAGATGCGCCAGTGCATTTGATATTTAAACAACGTGACGCTGGACGTGAAGAGAAGCTGAAACTAGCAAAAAACACTTGCGCCGGGTGTATGATAGGGCCCATTGATTCATTCATTAATTCAGTTTGTTCAAACGGATGATTCATTCAGGAATTAAGTAAATGGCTCTCTTTATGAACAAGTCATTGAATCATTGGTTCACCCGATTCGTTCAAAACGCGAACTCATTCTGAAGCACCGTTGTGTGTTTTGCTCAGAGATGCACTATCGTTCTGCTGTAATGATCATTCTGCTTTAGATGTAATTTTTCATTGACAAAAACAGACAATATTGTGTCTAAAATATAACAATATCAACTTCTCATTTATTGAACGGTTGTATAAAATCAGTATCACATTTGCACTCGTGCTATTCAGGACAAAAACATCACCCCTGTGATATTGCTTGACTATATCATGATATAAATATGAGACAAAAACTCATAGAGGGGCATTTTTGCCCCAATATCTTGAATTGTATGGCATATAACTGCATATAATGCTTCATGTTCGTCACCATAAACTGTATGAAATGTAAGATGACCTACTGTAAAGCCCAGGACACACCTGAGCGTCAGCCGACTTAGTTTTTTCGGTGTGTTCCACACTGTTGGCTCTAGTCGGAGGGCATCTGGGGTTTTTTTTGGCCGTCAGTGAGAGAGAGAACTCTGATTGGCTGTTAGGCTTAGTGAGCAAGTCAGTGCATAAGTATAAGAGTAAAACAGCGAGTAAAGTAGTTAAAATGGTACAGATACAAGGCTGTTCTAATTTTACATCATCTTACCTGAGTGTTCCTGGGCAAATATTTTAATAATAATAATTTGTTACATTTTATATAGCGCTTTTCTGGGTACTCAAAGCGCTTTACATATATAAGGGGGGAATCTCCTCAACCATCACCAATGTGTAGCACCACCTGGATAATGCGACGGCAGCCATATTGTGCCAGAACGCCCACCACACACCAGCTGATTGGTGGAGAGGAGACAGAGTGATATGGGCAAATTTGGCCAGGATGCCAGGGTTACACTCCTGCTCATTTTAATAATAACATGAGTGGAGTTGAATCAGCAGGATTGATATTCGCATGCCGCTTTGTTTACGGTTTGTTGGATTCAAACGCTCAGGTCTAGTGACATTGAAGTTTAATAAAGAGCCCATAGCTTGACTCTGTTACTGAATACTCAAGTCTGCATTTGCATGCAAAACCAGGCACACATTCATCCCCCCAAAAAGTTGAAAAATCACTAAATCTGCATCATATCCCTAGTGAACACTGCATCTCTGAGCTTGTGCACATTGGCTATTAAAGAGCACTTAATGTAAGGCTTGAGTTTGACAGCTCTGTTAACACTCTTACGACCGGCAGTGAATCAGATGAACGTCTCGAGCTCTATTCATTATGATGGATGTACAGTATGTTATATTGTATGTTTAAATGGACGCGTTTAGGTTTAGATGTTGTTCTCTTTCATCTGTTGAGCTCCAGACACAGTTGAATTTACTGGCTTCATTAAAATAAGAACAGGAGTTTCCTGATTGGATACAGACAGATTGTGCTTGTGTATGTGTGTGAGATCCCAGACCTGTCTTCACACTCGGCTAATGAAATATTGTGATCTCTTGATGAGATGATGAAAGCCAGTGCTGATTTAAGATGTCTGTGCAACATCCTGTTTCCTCTTATTTAATTACTTTGACATAAATTACTAGTCCAGCTTTGATAAGTCAACTGTTACTAAAAACCAAAACATGTTCATGAATTGAAATAAAACAAGTAACTGAAAAAAATAATAATAAAAATAAAAACTATGTATAAAAAATAGGGATGCACGTTATATCGGCCACCATATCGGTATCGGCCGATATATGGTAATTTGTAATGTTATCGCTATCGCCGTGGCTGATATATTAAAGCCGATAATGTATTATTTCCTTCAGATGCGCACTGTTCGCTGTGGTTGAGTAGCTTGAAATATGATTGAAATCACAGAAAATACGGTTAAGTGTGCAGCGAGTCTGTCATATAGGCTTCATAACATTATGAGAACATTGTAATTGTGTGCTTGAGACATGGCTTTTATAGGGCCCTGTGACATCCATTCAATTCTTTCCCAAATTCATTTTTTAATTAATTAAAATTACATCATAATGGTTAAATTAAATTGTAGTAATCAAAAAGCATGTCTAATTTGCGAAACGTATACAATACTTAAGAATTGATTAAAAGTTTATTAAAACATTTATTCATTTATTAAAAGCTTAACAAACATTGCATGCTTAGGGCGCTATGAAATACTTTTTTTTTTTCTCAAATTCTGGTATTTGGACTCCATTTTAATGGTTTAAGTAAAGTTTAATAACCAAACAAGCATGTCTAATTAAAAGAATTCATAAAAACATACATTTATTTCACTTCTACAAAATGTTTTTCCCCAGAAATTCTGTGTATTTGAATTTTTCTGTCAATCAAATAAAGGCATAAAACATTTATGTATTTTATATTTTAATCATATGAAATTAAACTTTTTTGTCATACTAAGTGCTGCACAACAGAGCTTTACTGTCAAAATTAAAACATGGAAGAAACATTCCATGATTATTCCTTAAAAAAAAAATAGTGTTTGTATTATTATTATTATTATTATTATTACATTGAATAGCTAAATTCTACTGTACAACAGTAATATATTTCTGTCACAAAGCAACAAATCGATTGAAGACTCAAATTAAACTGAACTTTTATTTTGACAGGTTGTATAGTGGAAATATAGTAAGGCAACAGAGGTTGAAAACACCACGATTGTCACGTGTGTGCGTGTGCGTGTGTGTTCATTCACACAGACACACGCAGAACAGATTCATATTTAAATAAAAAAACCTTTTAAACCTTCTCCAGTTTAATATTCACAGACGCTAGTCTATTTCACAACTTAATTTAAGTGTACTGACCTGCTTTTTATTTAGTTCCGTGTTATACAGTAAATTCTCTTTTTATGACTGGATTCCGCAATTCCGTCCGTGTTTTCCGCATCGCAGAAATCATAGTGCCCTAATTTTTTAAGGAACACGCTGGCTTTTTGGGACTTTAGCTTATTCATCGTATCCCATACGAGTGAGTACCATGAGTGCAGCGGCGCAATGATATTACACAGCGCCTGAAAATAGTTCCCAGCATGCTCTCTGTGTAAGCAGGTTGTCACGGTGGTCATGCTGATGGAAGTTAGCCTAGGCGCTGTGTAATATCATTGCGCCGCTGCACTCGTGCTACAGCAGCAAAGCTCCTGGATTATTACGCAGGAATGAGAGTATAGTCCATCGACATATATCGGTCGAGAAAATCACAACTTTTCATTTATCGTCAGTCTTAGTGCACGATGTAACAGGAAAATGTTGGCGTTATTTTGTCACTTATTGAGCCGTAGGCTAGCTGGAGCCATTTACCTCCAGTCTTTGTGCTAAGCTAGGCTAGCGGTGGGTGCGTCAGACAGAGTTATGGCACGCACAGAGATGAGAATGGTATGTGTGGACTTATCTAACTCTGGGGGATACGGTGAATAAGCTTAAGTCCCAAAAGGTCGGCGTGTTTCTTTAATGGCAAGACTTTTTTTGGTTTTGTAATCAGGTCTCAAAAATTATATACAAAAATGGATTGGCCAATATGTCGTTTATCGGCTTTCAGATTTATCGGTATCAGCCAATAATTCCCTAATAAGAATGATACTAAAATAACTGGTTTGTTACAGATGCTGACAAACTGTGATGTGATCTTAGACTCCAGTTTAATTGGGATTCCCTCTCCTATTCTCATTGCAGTTTGTGTCCAAGCGCTCTGATTGGCTCGTCTGTGTCCTATTCATCACTCGCCTCCCTGAACCCTCTTCCAGGTTCAGACTAGAAAAGTTGGCTCTAAAAAAGAGGGACTTCTAAAAAGTTCCCTGCGACTCTGCCTTGTTATTCCGCTGCTGAAAGAGGGAGAAAAGAAAGGAGACGGAATGAGTTTAATGTAGAGGAGATATAGTGCTGATCAAAGCCAGCTGCATTCATGCGTGGCCTTTTAATGAAGCTCGGTTAATTAACACCAGTGAGAGCTGGGGAGCACTGTGTTCAACGGGGGCGCCGCTCCAGACGGACCCAACACATGCCAACACAGAGACGCTTTCAGAGCCTTGCATCAAATACAGAGCTTTTAGCCAGAGATTTACCTCACAAGAACCTCGTTTGATCGCAGAGATTAACAAATTTGACCCTAAATTACATGGAATTGATCCTTCATTAAAACATGGGAAAAATCTGATGTTATAAAGGCAGAAGCTGACATGATAATGTTCTTGTATGCACACTGGCTGTGTTCTGAGTTAGTGAGCTAAACGACGGTATGTCACATGACCTCAAAGCACTGCATATTTAACCCGGCCAGTGGTGTCCACTTAACATCTTGGAAATGAAAATAGATATTTTTTCTTTTTTTAATTTAATTGCAGTCTAAATGGTCTTAACATTTAACAGTCAAATAGCAAGTCAAGTACTTGATGTTAAAAACCACAAAAACTACAAAAGTATGTTAAGAGTCTCATGTTTAAAAAGCTCACAGGCATTCTCATCCTTCACCCGTTTGCTGTCATCAAGGACGTGAATGAGAATAACTGTTTTAATTAAACTTCTCAAAATGCTGTGTGATAAATAGCAGGAGTGAGCAAAAAGATAAAAGCAGGATTATATTGTGATTATACTTGTGTGTCTCTCAGTGCTACTTCTCATCTTATTCCTGCATGAGTGCATTGTGGGACAGGCGTTCACACAGCTGTGTTTCTGCAGGAGTGGACACGCACTGATGGCCTTCATGTTGTCGAGGCAGGAGGGGAAGTTAAACAGGCAGCAGACCATGGAGTTAGGCCACCACATCCTGAAAGCACACATCTTCAAGGTACTATCTATCTATCTGACCGTTTATTCATCTATCCATCCATCCATCATCCATCTCTCCATCTATCTATCTATCTGACTATTTATCCATCCATCCATCTGACCGTTTGTCTATCCATCCATCCATTCATCCATCCATTCATCCATCTATCCATCCATCCATCTGACCATTTATCCATCTATCTGACTGTTTATCCATCCATCCATCCATCATCCATTTGACCGTTTATCTTTCTATCCATCTATCAATCCATCCACCCACCCACCCGTCCATCATCTATCTATCTGACCATTTATCCATCCATCCATCTGACCGTTTATCTATCCATCCATCCATCCATCCATCCACCCACTCACCTGTCCATCATCTATCTATCTGACCGTTTATCCATCCATCCATCATCATCCATCTGACCATTTATCCGTCCATCCATCTGACCGTTTGTCTATCCTATCCATCCATCCATCCATCCATCTATCATCCATTCATCCATCCATCTGACCATTTATCCATCTATCTATCTGACTGTTTATCCATCCATCCATCCATCCATCATCCATCTGACCATTTATCCATCCATCCATCTGACCGTTTATCTATCCATCCATCCATCCATCCATCCACCCACTCACCTGTCCATCATCTATCTATCTGACCGTTTATCCATCCATCCATCATCATCCATCTGACCATTTATCCGTCCATCCATCTGACCGTTGTCTATCCATCCATCCATCCATCCATCCATCTATCATCCATTCATCCATCCATCTGACCATTTATCCATCTATCTATCTGACTGTTTATCCATCCATCCATCCATCCATCCATCCATCATCCATCTGACCATTTATCCATCCATCCATCTGACCGTTTATCTATCCATCCATCCATCCATCCACCCACTCACCTGTCCATCATCTATCTATCTGACTGTTTATCCATCCATACATCCATCCATCCATCATCTATCTGACCATTTATCCATCCATCCATCTGACCGTTTATCTATCCATCCATCCATCCATCCATCCACCCACTCACCTGTCCATCATCTATCTATCTGACTGTTTATCCATCCATCCATCCATCATCCATCTGACCATTTATCCATCCATCCATCTGACCGTTTATCTATCCATCCATCCATCCATCCACCCACTCACCTGTCCATCATCTATCTATCTGACCGTTTATCCATCCATCCATTCATCATCCATCTGACCATTTATCCATCCATCCATCTGACCGTTTATCTATCCATCCACCCACTCACCTGTCCATCATCTATCTATCTGACCGTTTATCCATCCATCCATTCATCATCCATCTGACCATTTATCCATCCATCCATCTGACCGTTTATCTATCCATCCATCCATCCACCCACTCACCTGTCCATCATCTATCTATCTGACCGTTTATCCATCCATCCATCCATCTCTTAATACTGTAAAATGTAGTTCCTTTTCGTTTTTTTTGCACTCAGTTGGTGTCGGGGTTTCACAGAACACACTTCACCTTTACAGATAAATGTCCACTATAATGTCAACTATAATATTAATACATATGAATGTATGATTGAAATGTTTATGATAATATAACATTTATGACGCATGCGTTCTTCTGAAGGGTCTGAGTAAGAGGACCGGTGTGTCGTCCAGTGTTCTTCAGGCCTTATGGATCAGCTGTAGTACTGATGGTCTGTCTGCTGCTCTGGCCTCCCTTAGGAACCTCTACACACCCAATGTCAAGGTCAGCACATTAATTTACTCCTCACGAGTTTCAGAATGTTCTTTAATTGAAGGTACACTATGTAACTTTCGGCCTTCTAGCGCTTGTGCTTCGGCTCTGCGTGACTACGGGTGAATATGGTTAAGACGTGCGTCGAAGTAGCTGGAGAAACTTCTCTATTTACAGATATAACAGGACACGCATGGACGAGTGATGTATGTATGCAATTTCCCGTGAAAACCATCCCGCTAAGTCTAAAATATAAACACTTATAATAGGCTTACCATAGTGAATCAGACAAAACACATTGTGAAAGAAGAATAGATAATGTATTGACTCATTATTTAAATTTGGTTACATGGTGTACCTTTAAATACATTTACACTTCTTCTTATAATGGTGTTGATGTGTAACTGTATCTACACAAATGACTCCGAGAGAGCCAATTAGAATGTCGTGTTTGGCACTGACCTTTGACCCCCCCCTACTCATCTTCCCTGTTCCCTGTTAAATGACATTACAGCTCCTCATGTATAATGAGACGGCATCATTAGAAGTCCAGCATTCAGCACCGTTATAGTTCAGACACGTCACTTCATTTTAACCAATAATGTGTTTATATAAAGATGTGTGTTTGTGAATTGAACGAGCAGGAAATGACCCAAGCACTGATGAGCTCTTCTTAACACCGAGTTTGACAGCAGGTTTCGACTGAATACAATTTCGCCTAACTGTGATGCAAAACAAAATCGATTATGTCTGTATTGATCAAACATTGAGATCCTCTGGTAATTGTCAGATTAATGACGCATGTCTTCACTCCATCGGTTTGATGTGAAGATTATAAAAAGAAATCAGATAAATGTAGGAAAGAACACTTGACATTTTAAGTAATTACCCAACCATTTTAGATTTAGTGCTAATTTATTACTCTAAAGGTCAGTTAAAGAAAAGGCGTCCAGATGATTCCTCTGTGTGTGTAATAGAGGACGCTGTACTGAGACTCCAGAGCAATTATCAGCACGAATGATGGATTTTAGCTTAAAGCAAAAGTGATTTTATTTTCATCCTCATCTGTTAACATTCATAACGTCCTCCACCTTACGGTTCTTCTTTTGAACTCTATGGACTGCAAACACACATTTCTCACAATGACAGATGCCATAAACACTCTCTGGTAAATGAAGCTTGTATTTTAGGTCCAAATTTGCATTGTGACATTTTCATGATAATAAAGCACATTTACCCTATAAATCAGAATTACAATAATGCTTCCATATGTTTTATTTTTGAGTTTTTGATGAGTAATTACTATAATACACCATAGGATAGAATACATATATACACTGTATTGCCAAAAGTATTGGACCACCCCTCCAAATCATTGAGTTCAGGTGTTCAATCACTTCATGGCCACAGGTGTATCAAATCAAGCACTAGGCATGCAGACGCTTCTACACATTTTTTTGAAAGAATGGCTCGCTCTCAGGAGCTCAGTGAACTCAAGTGTGGTACCGTGATAGGTTGCCACCTGTGCAATAAATCCATTCCTGAAGTTTCCTCACTACTAAATATTCCACGCTCAACTGTTAGTGGGATTATAACAAAGTGGAAGTGATTGGGAACAACAGCAACTCAGCCACAAAGTGATAGGACACGTAAAAATCACAGAGCGGGGTCAGCGCATGCTGAGGGTCACAGTGCGCAGAAGTCGCCAACTTTCTGTAGAGTCAATAGCTGCAGACCTCCAAACTTCTGTGGCCTTCAGATGAGCTTAAGAACAGTGCGCAGAGAGCTTCATGGAATGGGTTTCCATGGCCGAGCAGCTCATCCAAGCCTTACATCACCAAGTGCAATGCAAAGCGTGGGATGCAGTGGAGTAAAGCACGCCGCCACTGGACTCTAGAGCAGTGGAGACGTGTTCTCTGGAGTGACCAATCACGCTTCTCTGTCTGGCAATCCGATCAACGAGTCTGGGTTTGGCGGTTGCCAGGAGAACGGGACTTGCCTGACTGCATTGTGCTAAGTGTAAAGTTTGGTGGAGGGGGGATTATGGGGTGGGGTTGGGCTTGGCCTCTTAGTTCCAGTGAAAGGAACTCTTAAAGCTTCAGCATACCAAGACATTTTGGACAATTTCACTAAAAAACTAAAACAGTGTGCATTACTTTCATATGAATGAATTTTGGGGAAAATGTGCTTAAATGTCATAGTGAAAAAAATGTGTATATTATGTACCACATTATATGTAACACAGTAAAACCCTCCTAGCGCCACCATCAGTTACATTTTTATTTTTGTTTTCTTCTTTCTTTTTTTTTGCTCATAACCTTTGAGCTCTTTAATTGCAAAAAACTCATTATTTTCTCTCCTCATCCTGAGTTGATTAAATATGGTGTTTTCAGGTCCCGCTAACTCGCTTGTACCAAACTGTAAAATGTATGTTTTTTTATCTTCTCTGTGTAAAGAAGTCGTCCTTGAACTCTTTACATTGCTCTCAGTGGATGTTCGTGGAGTTTGGCCCCTGTAATTGCTGCATGCAGCTGTATTTTATATTTATCTTTCGCCTCTTCTTCTCCATCTCTCTCTCTCTCTCTTCCTCAAGGTGGAGTCTAAACATTCTCATGTGGTTTTGGTAAATAAAACAAATTTCATTTCCAGGCGCTCTCGAGCCTCTGGGGCCGTGCAGCCGCTGCTGATTAAACATTTGTTATTCATACACTTATCAAAAGCAGAATCCAGGCTGATTAATGACTGGGACACAATGTGCCGCCTCGCGCTGGAGCACTTAATGAGTCTGTGAATTGTGACCAGCATGCTTTACCAATCAGCAGTTTGTTCATAGTGAACTTTAAACACAGGATGAGGCATTGTTTTACAAAGAAAGACACAATATGAGGGCTGGCAGAAGATAAATGACAACCGACGGCTCTGAACGACTGAAAGTCAAAGTCGATTTTAGGGATTTGGTTGAAGAGTCTGAAAGAAAACTAAAAGATGGCTTGGAGTTCTTGATTCACGCACATAATAAACAATCTCGTATCTGTCTCTAGGTGAGCCGTCTGCTGATGTTGGGTGGAGCGAATGTCAACTATCGGACGGAGGTGTTGAACAACGCCCCGGTGCTCTGCGTCCAGTCTCACCTGGGCCATCAGGAAATGGTCGCCCTGCTGCTGGAGTTCGGAGCAAACGTGGACGTGGTTTCAGAGAACGGCATGAGCTCTTTGTGTTACTCAGCGGCCGCTGGTCATCTGGGGCTGGTCAGTCTTCTCTGTAAGAGAGGAGCAAAGGTAGAGTACAGATACCATTATCTGTGAGATGCATATATTCACGTTACATGCATATTGATTAATTTACGTTGATTAATTTATTCATGTCGTTTGTGGTCAGGTGGATCACGTGGACAAGAGTGGCCAGTGTGCGCTGGTGCATGCAGCCCTGCGGGGTCATTCAGAGGTCATCGAGTGTCTGCTGGAGCTGCCCTGGAGCAGTGAGGGTCAACAGGACCTGAGCCTGAAGAACAAAGCCCTCCAGCAGGGGCTCATAGCGGCCTGCAGTATGGGACACATTCATGTGAGCTCACACACACACACACACTCTTTTCTTTTCAGGCGCATTAAGATGCTTTTCTACCTTTTATGAGGGCAAATTGTTTTTCTAACCACTTAAAAATGCACAGCATGTCACCAATTTATGTCAAATGCTTCACTTGAGTAATTTAATTAATAATAATAAATGCTCTGAACAATTACAGCTGGTACCTATAAAATCAAATCAGCTGCTGTAGATAATGCAGATCTCATAACACAATATATGATCTGTTCAAATGGTTTATTTTGATTATTCAGCTCTATGTTGTCAACCATAGCAGTAGATATGGATTTATTCACGGTTGTCGTGGATGTTCACAATCAGTGTTTTCAGAGCTGATTTTAGTTTTAGTTTTGTTTTTTTACACTTTATATTAGCTGCACAATCGTCTAACTCTCTGACAGGAGTGTCTGCAAAAACAACCACACTAAACCTATAATTCATCTCAGAATATTATAATATATGTCAAATGTTGGATATAAAAACCCAGAGGAATTCATTACAGGGGCATTTTTGCGCTTTATACAAATACAGCTTCTCAGTAATAAACTGAATCAATGCAAACATCATCAAATTCTGAGGTAAAGCAGCTCTAATGAGGCAATAGTGCTGTTATTCAGCTCACGTTACATGATCCATGTGTACATTACAAAATTATTCATAAGTTTCCCCTTTTGTATAGATAGTAATGAAATTAAAAGAATAACACCTTTATAGGCGTTCAGCTATGTCTGATTGTTTTGATAGTATTTCATTTTTTAGATTTAGGATATGCCGCAATATAATATTACTATAAATTGCTGTTTGTAATGTTAGGTTTTGAGCTTAAAGGATTAGTTCACTTTTAAATAAACTTGTGCTGATACTTTACTCACCCCCATCTCCTCCAAGAGGTCCATGTCTGTCTTTCTTCAGTCGAAAAGAAATGAAGGTTTTTGATGAACACATCCCAGGATTTTTCTCCATATAATGGACTTCAGCGGCTCCAAACGGTCCAAATGACAGTTTCAGTGCAGCTTCAGAGGGCTTTAAACGACACCAGACGATGAGTAAGAGTTTTAGAAGCACAAATGCTCGCCTTGTTCTGTGATGCACGTTCGTGACGTCACGTAATACGCGATTACGCTGAAAAGGTCACGCTTGACGTGGCGGAAGTACCGAGTCAGTGTTTACAAATGTGTGGAAGGAGAACCACATACACATTCAAATGTCTTTGTGTCAGTTTATCGTTTAAAATGCCCATTTCGTATGCGTATCCTGGCTGTTTTAATATTAGAAAGCCTAAAGGAAAATTTTCAAGTGGGACCTTTTCAAGGTAATTGTGTATTACGTGACGTCATAACGCAGCATCACAGAACAGAGCAAGGAGAGCATTCGTGCTTATAAAACTTAAACTTATTTTATTTTTTTAAATGACCGATGGTTTGGCTAGATAAGATTCATCGTCTGGTGTCGTTTAAAGCCCTCTGAAGCTGCACTGAAACTGTCATTTGGACCGTTTGGAGCCGCTGAAGTCCATTATATGGAGAAAAATCCTGGGATGTGTTCATCAAAAACCTTCATTTCTTTTCGACTGAAGAAAGACAGACATGGACCTCTTGGAGGAGATGGGGGTGAGTAAAGTATCAGTACAAGTTTATTTAAAAGTGAACTAATCCTTTAAGTATAAAGGTCTTTGCACACTGAGTCCAAAAATTTTTTCGTATTCGGCTCTGAATTGTCAAAACCCCTCTCAAAATGCTTGCTACAGTTGCGAAAAATGCAGAAAATTGAACCCGATCAAAAAAACTTTTATGACGGACAAAAGTTTCAGAGATTTACGAGTAAACGTGATTTTACATTTTTGTATTTATTTTTTAACGTGCAAAAATTTTGGACGGGAATTTGTTGCAAATTGGCCTGTCGGTACATAGAGGTAGTGAGAAAAGAGTGTGTATAATTTGAAAGAAGCAGTTATTGAATGTATTTTGTCAAAGCAATGATAAATGATCCACAGTTTATCCCACATAGACACACAGTAACATTACACACTAAAGAATAATAGGAGCTGTTTGATATGTCCCGCCCCGTCTTCCTGTTTAAGGGGAAATTACGTTTGAATAATCCTGCATGTTTCAAGGCACTTCAGTGGGGACTTTAAACGAATGCTGAACTGACACAGAATCAGTTTGTTTGTGTGTGTGTGTGTGTGTGTGTGCGCGCACACAAGACCTTGAAGTACAACAAATCTTATAGATGTGGTGAGGATGTGGTTGACCGTGGGAGAACAACCATAGCAACAGGATGAACGCTCTCTAATGTCAAGCTGTTTGAGCCTTTAAAGAAGCTCTTTTTGAAGAGCTTCAATCTAAACGTATTCATTCAACTTCCTGCTGCTCAACCCAGCTAGTTTCATGATTGTTGTCAAGATGCACACTGCCGTTCGTTTTAAACAATGTAACTTAAAATTCCAAGAAATTTAAACTAAAAAACACTTCATATTCCAGACACTGGAGAGTAACGACACGAAAGCCAATTTGCACTCGCATGTGCCCTTTATGAACCCTGATTTCAGTCCCCGTGTCTTGCATGCAGCCCGCTGGGGACGTTTCTGAGTCTTCATTTGCTGTTCGGTTCCAGTATTGCGTCTGATTGATTGTGAGATGGTGTTTTGGCAGGTGCTGGAAGGCTTGTTGATGTTGAATAATGAACTGGAGGTGCAGATTGATGCCCATGACACACTGTGGGGCGAAACAGGTACGTTCAGTTTTTTCTTCTTCATGTTTTTCTCTCTCGTTTCTCGCACTGTGTCATAATTCCTGTGCCGTTAGGAGTCCGAATTACAGTCGGTGGGCAGCTTGCAGTCGATTGTGGGTGTCTGTAGATGTTTTGCCAGATAATACATTATCACATTTAGAGATGGGGCTGCTAAATCTAGAAATGTTTAGCTTTTTAGGGTATTATAGATAGACAGACAGACAGACAGACAGATCAGTCAGCTGTGCAGTCTGATGCTGGTCGACATTATGATTATTTGATACATTGCCCAGCCAAGTTTAAGGTTTGTCTGCTGTAGATGTGTTTGAGATGTGGCTGCTGTCACGAGTCCACTGAGGTCAGACGTGGGCATTCATCTTATTTCATTACACATCTCTGCATCCGGTGGCCTGAACTTCACTGGCTTTATGTGCCGCTGTAAAGGAAGAGATCCCGTCGTATTGTGAGCGAGCGCTGTCATTATTGAATTATTCAGAACAATTGTGAACAATCATAGATTGACCATTCAAAACAAACTGTTTCAATGCATTAAAGGTGCATGTATGCAACAGGAGATAAATACAAGACCTTGAGCTAATAAATGCATTCACTTTAATGGCCTTTTATAATGAATTTTTATGTAATTAAATTTTTCCTGAGGTCCTAAATGTCACTAAGATGTTTTGCACAAAGCATGATGCCATAGTGTCACTGAAGTGTTTTGCTTCCTTTCTTTGAAACGTATTAAAAGGCTTATTTTTACTGCCGTGTGTATAACATTCATGCATTTGGAAGATGCATTCAAGGTTTATATACGTGATGTGTACTGCTCTGTTTTCACTGGGGAGGATGTTTTTGAGTTACAGCGTTTCATAGCTCAGTGATTTTGATTTGTCATGACACAAGGCCACATAGAAACACATGCATATCTCAGCATCATGTATGTGTGTTTGTGTGCATTGAGGAAGTCAACAGGGATGTGAGACATTGAACTTAAACAGAGACTGAACGGATAAAGCTCTTTCCCCAGGCAGCTGTTCACCTCTGAGAACATGAAACCAGACACTTAACATGGGTTTTCCTTTGTTTTCCATTTATTTTAAATAAAACATTGGGGAAAAAGTAGTTTCTTATATTTTATAATGATTAATAAATTCACTCATTATTCATTTCCATGCCGGTAAATGTCATGAAAATGAATGAAATCTTAGCATTAGAGATTGCTCTTTGTCAGTGTAATATCTATAAAATATATTTTTTAAAAGACCAATAGTCATCAATGACAGGAAAATAATGTAAATACAGTGGGAAACCAATTTATATTCTCATATTTTCTCATGAAATCATCCTCCATGAAAACAAATATATATTTGGCTCAACACAGATCCTACCTGTCGTTCAGCACCAGAAGAACCGAGATGTTAATTTCTTCGGAGTGCTCTTGTGTTCTTTAATCTTCAGAGCAGGATCAACCCTCTCTGGGCTCGGACCCTCATGATCCCGCTAACAAACAAGAGCTCAGATGAAGGTCATTTCCATCATCAGACCACACTGAAGCAGGACCTCCGAACACATCTTTCTCTCGTGTTATCCCTATCGAGCGCTCTGGATTCAGCACATGCATTAATAAAGGCTTTAGGAATAACTACGGATAAGCTGGATAGATGGATAAACAGTCAGATGAATGGATGGATGGATAGACAGGTAAACAGACATTCAGATGGACAGACAGATAGATAGATGGATGGATAGATAGATAGATGGATAAACAGTCAGATAGATGGATGGATGGACGAATAAACGGATGGATGGATGGATGAATGAATGGATAAAAAGTCAGATGGATGGATGATGGATAGACGGATAAACAGTCAGATAGATGGATGGATGGATAAACAATCAGATGGATGGATGAATGGAAGATAAAGAGTCAGATAGATGGATGGGCGAATAAACAGTCAGATGGATGGATGATGGATAGACGGATAAACAGTCAGTCAGATAGATAGATGATGGATAGATGGGTGGACGGATAAACAGTCAGTCAGATAGATAGATGATGGATAGATGGGTGGACGGATAAACAGTCAGTCAGATTGATGGATAGATGGGTGGACGGATAAACGGATGGCTGGATGAATGGAAGATAAACAGTCAGATGAATGGATGAATGGAAGATAAAGAGTCAGATGGATGGATGAATGGAAGATAAAGAGTCAGATGGATGGATGAATGGAAGATAAAGAGTCAGATGGATGGATGAATGGAAGATAAAGAGTCAGATGAATGGATGAATGGAAGATAAAGAGTCGGATGGAAGAATGGAAGATAAAGAGTCGGATGGAAGAAGATAAAGAGTCAGATGGATGGATGAATGGAAGATAAAGAGTCGGATGGAAGAATGGAAGATAAAGAGTCAGATGGATGGATGAATGGAAGATAAAGAGTCAGATGGATGGATGAATGGAAGATAAAGAGTCGGATGGAAGAATGGAAGATAAAGAGTCAGATGGATGGATGAATGGAAGATAAAGAGTCAGATGGATGGATGAATGGAAGATAGAGTCGGATGGAAGAATGGAAGATAAAGAGTCGGATGGAAGAATGGAAGATAAAGAGTCGGATGGAAGATAAACAGTCAGATGGATGGATGAATGGAAGATAAACAGTCAGATGAATGGAAGATAAAGAGTCAGATGGATGGATGAATGGAAGATAAAGAGTCGGATGGAAGAATGGAAGATAAAGAGTCGGATGGAAGATAAACAGTCAGATGGATGGATGAATGGAAGATAAACAGTCAGATGGATGGATGAATGGAAGATAAAGAGATAAAGAGTCGGATGGAAGAATGGAAGATAAAGAGTCGGATGGAAGATAAACAGTCAGATGGATGGATGAATGGAAGATAAACAGTCAGATGGATGGAAGAATGGAAGATAAAGAGTCAGATGGATGGATGAATGGAAGATAAAGAGTCGGATGGAAGAATGGAAGATAAAAAGAGTCAGATGGATGGATGAATGGAAGATAAAGAGTCAGATGAATGGATGAATGGAAGATAAAGAGTCGGATGGAAGAATGGAAGATGGAAAAGAGTCGGATGGAAGATAAACAGTCAGATGGATGGATGAATGGAAGATAAACAGTCGGATGGAAGAATGGAAGATAAAGAGTCAGATGGATGGATGAATGGAAGATAAAGAGTCAGATGGAAGAATGGAAGATAGAGTCAGATGGATGGAAGAATGGAAGATAAAGAGTCAGATGGATGGATGAATGGAAGATAAAGAGTCAGATGGATGGATGAATGGAAGATAAAGAGTCAGATGGAAGAATGGAAGATAAAGAGTCGGATGGGATGGAAGATAAACAGTCAGATGGATGGATGAATGGAAGATAAACAGTCGGATGGAAGAATGGAAGATAAAGAGTCAGTCAGATGGATGGATGAATGGAAGATAAAGAGTCAGATGGAAGAATGGAAGAAGATAAAGAGTCGGATGGAAGATAAACAGTCAGATGGATGGATGAATGGAAGATAAACAGTCGGATGGAAGAATGGAAGATAAAGAGTCAGATGGATGGAAGAATGGAAGATAAAGAGTCAGATGGATGGATGAATGGAAGATAAAGAGTCAGATGGATGGATGAATGGAAGATAAAGAGTCGGATGGATGGATGAATGGAAGATAAAGAGTCAGATGGAAGAATGGAAGATAAAGAGTCGGATGGAAGATAAACAGTCAGATGGATGGATGAATGGAAGATAAACAGTCGGATGGAAGAATGGAAGATAAAGAGTCGGATGGATGGATGAATGGAAGATAAAAGTCGGATGGAAGATAAACAGTCAGATGGATGGATGAATGGAAGATAAACAGTCGGATGGAAGAATGGAAGATAAAGAGTCGGATGGATGGATGAATGGAAGATAAAGAGTCGGATGGAAGATAAACAGTCAGATGGATGGATGAATGGAAGATAAACAGTCGGATGGATGGACGGATAAACAGACATTCAGACAGACTGACAGATTGATAGATGGATTTGTTTTTAATGTGGAAGAGCCTTTGAGTTGTGAACGTTGGTGTGTTTCACAGCACAATGAACTCTTTTATCTCAAACGATCAAAGAGATTTTGATTCCTCATGATTCGAGTCCTTTGATGTGTGTCAGAGATGCTGTGTGGGATCCAGACTGCAGATTCCCAGTGTTTATACAGTTGCATTGTGGGGGATTGTGTGGGGCTGCTCAGGTTAGCAGACGCTGTGTCTCAGTCCCAGGTGGGACGTTTGTTTTCAGTGAATGTGCTTAACTGCAATGAGACGAATGTCATGGCAATGTACACTTGCATTAGGTTCTGAAAATAGCCTTGATTTTCTTCAAGCAAACCATGATTTCTTATTGTTTTCGTTTGATTTTTGAGGTGACCTTGACATGTTCTTGATCTGCGTTTAGGTTCGCTGTTGTTTGCTGTGGATATAAAAAGAGGTTTGTTTCTCGGGCAGCAAACGAACGAGTATATGAGCTCGCAGGTCTGCTGAAACACGGCCGGAACACAGATTCACCCTCAGCTCTGTGAGATCAGTGTGAATACGAAGTCATTTTGATCCTGAAGCAGTTAAACCCCCTTAAAGCATGTGCTAGACTAGTTTAGGATGTATTTTTGCATCGCTCCATCTCTCTGTCTCTAAATGAAAGCTCTTCAGTACAGATGGATGTTGTGATTCTTGAAGACATCACTAATGGCACAGGCATCTTCTCCAAATGGATGTGTAGAGTCCCGGTCCTTTAATCTCACTGAAACTGCAGAGAGCTGTTAGTCATGTGACCATCTATCCTGGTGTCCTAGACGACCCCGTCAGACCCGACATGAATGTTCTGTCCAGAGAGACTTAATCATCTACCAGTGATCCCATCAGATTTTATGGCTGACGCATTTAATATCCTTAAAATATTAGGATAATTATTATTTTGTAAAACTGTCATCAGTTATGAAGTCAGTGCTGTAAATCCTGATTGGATGAACTGTGATATGCAGATTAATGCACGTTGAATATTAATACATCAAGATTATATGTAGCTTGGAACCATAAACCAAATACTTGAATTACTATTTTTTTATATTATTTTATATTAATTATTATAATAATGTATAATATTATAAATTTTATTATAATTAATATTTTATTTATTTTAAATATTTTAATAGCAAATAAATATTATTTTATATTATTTACATTACTTGTATAGACTTCAATATTATATGATTATATCATAATTATTATTTTACATATTAAATATTTTACTTAAGCATATTTATATAGAATTTCCCCAAAAATATGCATTATATGCACCATTTATTAAATAATAAATTAAAATGCATTCAAAAATTGAATAAAATCCCATAATGCACTTTTAGTAATTTTGTTTCATTCTCTTTTTTTTTTTAAATGTCGTTATAGTTTTTTATTAAATTTTAGCTTTAGTTATTTTAGAATGAAAATGAGAAATGTTGTAACTTTTATTTCAGTAAATGTTATATTCTTACTTCAAGAAATAAATGTTTTTGCTTTTAGTTAACGGTATAACGAATACCCCTGCTCTTTACACAGCTCTGTCTGCGGCTGCAGGACGGGGGAAGGTGGAGGTGTGTGACTTCCTGTTGGAGCGGGGGGCGCAGGTTCAGCAGGTGAACAGGAGAGGAGCGTGCGCCCTGTTCTGCGCCGTTCGACAGGGACACTGGCAGGTGGGACGCTGCAAAACACCTGCACCACACAAACAGCAGTGCTTCCTCTTCAGGGAAGGGTGTTTCATGAATTGTCATCTTGCAGATTGCAGATCTGTTACTGCAGCATGGGGCGGATGTGAATGTAAGTGACAAACAGGGCCGCACACTGCTGATGGTGGCCGCGTGTGAGGGGCATCTCAGCACGGCTGACTTCCTGTTGTCTAAAGGTGAGTGGCACGCGCAAATGCACTGTGAGCTTTTTTCATCAGCATAATCTTTTGCAATTTTTGGCTTTTATAATGCAACACCTTTCTTTATATAGCGCTTTATACAGTACAGATTGTTTCAAAGCAGCTTCACAGTAATAAACAGGGAAATAACTACCCAGACAGCAACTTCCGGGCCAGAGATCCTGCCCACATCTGATTAGGGCTGAGACGGGGCGGAGCGCACAGAAGCTTAAGTGGTCAGATAGCCCACACACAAATATGTCGAAATGACGTTTTGGAAAGTATCCTCATAAACACAGTCGGTTATGCCTTAAAGTGATCCTATTGCGTGCAGAGGGAATCTGAAAGACAAGCGTTTATCCCGCCCCTCAGATTCAGCCCTGCCAATGGGGAGTTCCCAGACCCAACATCTTGACTCGTATCATGAAAAAAGACTTTGATTATATCACCCGGCAATAATTATGTTAAATAATCGTGATTTCAATATTGACCAAAATAATCGTGATTATGATTTTTGCCTTAATCTAACAGCCCTACATCTGGTACATGATGCGAACCAGATCTGTCTAGCTGGGCTGACCCACTAAATGTTAGTCGATAAGAAGAAGCTCAGTCGACCAAATTGAATTAGTTGGTTAGTCGTAGAAAAAAAGACTTCACGGGAAGTGAAGTCACAGTCCGTGAGGGACAGATCGTATCACGGCGGGTCCATGTGGTGATTACAGTATATCGGGCAGGAAATCCAAACGTTTACCTATCATCCATTAGGGCTGGGTAAAAAAAAAATATATATATATTTTTATATAAAAATAAAAAAATATTTTTCAATTAATCGTGTTTTTTTTTTTTTAAATGTGGTCGATTCAAAATCGATTCTCAAAGGCCACGAATCGATGATCCATGTTTATTTCCTCTAGCATTGAAGATACGATTAACGTAAATCTAATTACTAGTCTTCTCCACTAGATGTCACCCTCTTATTTGCCTTGCGCGATGTTACGCGAGAGGCGCGCCTGTCATTCATTCATTCAGTGTAGCACTACAAATCTGCAGAACCATTAGATGAGACATCACCCAGACGTTGCAACACCCCCACAGCCGAGCACACAAACGCTAAAAATAGATCACATGCACGCGAATGCTTGCCTTGCGTTATGATCAAGCGTTCACTGAAGCACGCACGTTAGCCATTATAGACATATTCAACAGACAGCGCAGGACCAATAATTCAAACCTAATAGCTTACATTATAAACAGAGTTCCTCAAATGAAGTTAGTCCACATAAGTCAGCACGTTAAGGTATTGTCCGTTACCACGGCAACTACTCGTGTCCAGATATGAACGCGCTTCTCGTGATTGAAAAGTAACCGCACACATGACGGGCGGCAAAATCGCAAGAAAAGCTTGTCATGTCCTGAAAATGGCTGAAAATCATCAATATCCTTTTTATGTTTTAGAATAAATATATCAAAATATCAATAAAAACCAAATTGTGTAAAATACTTCTCAGATAAATCTTTTAGAGTAAAGTTGCATCAAAATTGTATTGTATTTAACGAATCTAGAGATGGGTTCTGTTTTAATGCACCCGAGTGCACCTAAAATAAAACGAGTTTAATACACAGGTTTGTGGCTCTTCATTTCTTTTCAATTACCCACTTGTAAACTTATGTTCACTGTTCTTTTTTATAAATACCTATAGTATTTGTAGTAAATCTATATTCATTGAGGAGAATCGAAAATCGAATCGAAACATCTGAATTGATACCCAGCCCTATCATCCATCGACCTCAGGCATGGCTTATCATCATAATCTTAGTAGTAGCCTAACATTAGGCATGGCCGCTCGCGCTAATGTTAACCTAGATAAATGTGCTATTATTAAGCGTATATCCAAGTGTTCGGAAGCTAAAGTAGCACCGCGTTCAACTTGTCTCCACCTACTGGTGTAAATATGCAATTAATACAGTCTTTATTTGAAGCATCAACTTAGTTTCAAAAGGTGATTTACTCTATTTTGATCACTACCGTAGTCATTCTGAATGTTCTCAGTGTTTATGTCAGTGTTAACTACAAACTTTTATCCAGTACTTCTGTGATAATATGAATTATTGAAACACAGAAATAATGATACTGTGTGGCTGAAAAGACTGTTTGTGAAGCGGATTCATACCTAAAGATGACATGACAAATGCAGATAATATCATGACTTAAATGATTGACTACTAGTCAACTAGAAAGTTTAGTCGGGCATCCCAAGAAATAAGTTAAATTCAGCTATAAAGCAGCTCTACAGAAGACAATAGTGTCATTATTCAGCTTGAGTCAGTTTAGTGTTGATTCAGTTCAGTAACTGTTGATGTTGCAAAAATGTGGCAAGTGAGCGATGTGGCAAGTTTCCAGCAAGAGTTCAAACGCACATCCTCTGCTTTTCCCAGGTGCCTCTTTAGCGTCGGTGGATAAGGAAGGGTTAACTCCCCTCAGCTGGGCATGTTTAAAAGGACACAAGAACGTCGTTCAGTTTTTGGTGGAAAAGGGTGCAGTTATCGACCACTCCGACAAGAATGGACGCACACCGCTGGACCTGGCTGCCTTCTACGGAGACGCAGACATCGTGAGTGAATAACACTGTAATTAAAGCTCACAGAGGGCGGCGGGGCTCTTTATGATCTGGGATACGCTGTGTGAAGTCGCAGGACTGATGCATCAGAGAGAAATGGGGTTTTGCTGACAGTGTGATGGATGTTGTGTGGTGCTGTTTGGTGAAACTAAAATCTCTTTAAATGGGTAATTGTTTTGACTATTGGAGATGTAATCAGTTGAGGGAAAAAATTATGAGAAGTGTCGGGGAATAAATAGGCATGATTAGTCAAAATGAATGTGGTAATTATTTATACACTACCATTCAAAAGTCTCCTCTGCTCACCTACTCTACATTTGATCAAATATACTGTAAAACAGTAATACTGTGAAATATTACAATTCAAACAAACTGTTGTTTGTGAATATATAGTAAAGTGTGATTTATTCCAGTGATCAAAGCTGAATTTATCATCATTACTCCAGTCTTCAGTGTCACATGATCCTTCACAAATCATTCAGATATGATATTATTATTATCAATGTTGAATACAGTTGTGCTGCGTCAACACGAATACATTTTCTTTTCAGGATTCTTTGATTTAATAGAACGTTCAAAAGAACAGCATTTATTTAAAATAAATGTCTTTACTGTCACTTTTGCTCAATTTAATGCTTTCTTGCTGAATAAAAGTATTAATTTCCAGAGTGTCTATTCACACCAGGTGCAAATAGCGTGCCTTGTTGGCAAGCGTAGCTCCGCCTAACAATGCCTGTTTGGGAAAAACAAAATTAAAAAAATATTCAATGTTTTCAGTGGCATAGTCAAGTGTAAGGCTTAAGGATCCTGGTTTTGACGCGATCGACCCGGGTTCAAATCCGCCTTTTGCAGAGCTCGCGCAATAAAAATGAAGAAAATGGTCTAAAAGTGTAAATTAAGTGCCTAACGACATGTTTAATACTAATACAAGTATTTATTGGGTAGGTGTAGGTAGGGCTTTTATTCTCCCATTAAGGCGGCATCCATTTAATAATTTTAATAAATATAATCATTTACACTGTTATTACTGCATCCTGTTAATGTACAACAATACTGAGGTGCAAATAGTGTGTATCTGCCAAAATAAAGTATTGCATATACTATTTACACATATTGCAAAGAACTACTACTTTTACATGGTGTAAATAGACTAAATCACTTTCTTCACTTAGTATGCTATTAGTAAATAGCATCTACAGCTATTTGCACTTGGTATAAATATCATCTAATGCTAAGAAAATATGCTATTTTCACTCAATAGCCACTGCCATTCATTTCTTGACTAAAAATGATCTTGACTAACCCCAAATTTTGTGTTGGACTGTTGTAATTTCCTCCTTTTCCTGACACTGATGATTTGAAGCGTGTGTTTTGCAGGTTCATTATCTGGTTGAGAAGGGTGCTGTGGTCGAGCATGTGGACTACAGTGGCATGAGGCCGCTGGATCGAGCCATCGGCTGCAGAAACACCTCCGTTGTGCTGACCTTACTGAAGAAAGGAGCCAAACTAGGTGAGATCTGCACTTCCACTGGATGATATGGATAAATCTGTCATCAATCATGCATTTGCTTTGAAATGAAAAAGTGAGTTTTTTTTCAGTCATAATTGGACTAAACAGTTTTTAAATGTTTCAAGTCAAGATGTAAAATTAGAATCAAGGCACCTTTTTATTGAATCAGAGTTTAGAGGTCACTATCATCAATGACAATGCTTGTGATATTTATTAGCCAATCACAGCTTTCCTCCTGAAGCTCTTACTTCACAGACCCTGCTCTGTGTGTGTGTGTGTGTGTGTGTGTGTGTGTGTGTGTGTGTGTGTGCCGTGGTTCCACTGACTTGAGCTGATTTATTTAACTACATCTGCCCGCAAGCAATCATAGTCTTTGTTTATGAGAATTTTTAACATCCAAGGTAGTTTAGTTCTGTATTATTTATTATGCCATTATAAGCTGGCTTTCATAAGATGCTTAAACATTATTTAAAGGTGATTTATGTCTAAAAACAATTATTTCTGTTCAGTCTTGATGACACAGTTCACATAAAATTAATAACTAATCATAATAATAATCACAGTTAAAATTAAAGTGGCTGAAATAGTTTCCAGCATAGCAAAGATTAAATATATGATGGGTTGCAGCAATTATAATTAGCAAAGTTTAGAGGTAATCTAAGATGTGTAGCGCCACTTAATTTTAAACGCAGATTAACAAATCAGGGATTAAAATTCTAATCTGTGAGTCATTCTGTCTGCCATGATTGATTCGTTTTTGTAATCAAACAGCGAGTGTTAAAATTCCATTTTCGTCTTAACCTCCTGACCTGCGAGTTAACCTCTGAGATTCAAATAATGGAGCACTGAGTTTAAAGGGGTCCTGTTATGCTTGTCCACTTTTTCACCTTTAGTTAGTGTGCGATGTTGCTGTTTGAGCACAAAAAAGATCTGCAAGGTTACAAAGTCCACTCCAAAGGCAGATATTTTAACAGAATCCACTTCCCAAGAACTACAACCATCGACAAGTTTGGACTACAGAACGTTTTGTCCGGACCTTATTAAGTCACGTTACTCATATTCGTGCTCAGCAGCCTCAGTGAACATAAGGCCCGCCTACTTTGATTTGATTGGTCATCTCAAATATTTTGCCGGTGACAGACCAATGACCGCTCGGATGAGAAGATCCTGGTGCTGTGCACTAAAGTAGAGTTAATACTGTGTTAGGCAATTATTTCACATTTATTATATACACCTTGGAAAAGGTCTGGACCTCTATTATTTTCCAGGGTGTATATAATAAATGTTGTGAAATAAAAAGACATAATAAAACACAATTTAATTATTAGCTTTCTATCTCATGAACTTTGAGAGTTATCCCCGATTTATATGAATGAGATCTAGCTTTGAGAGTTTCAGTGTTTCTGGTGCGGTTTTCTTCAGTTGAAACATCTCTGTGTTGGTGTGAATGTAAAGTGTGGAGAGACTCTGTCTGGTGTGCCTGAGGTGGATGTATGTTACTGTATTTTCCCTTTGCATGTCTCTTTCTGCTGTTTTTCATTCTTCTCTCTTTTAACTGCTTTCACTAAAACCATCGTCAGGCTACAGAACGTCACCTTATGATCGAACAGGTACACTCTTTAGGTAACTTTATTTCACGCCAGTTACATTCTTCTACTAAGCTGTGTTTTTAAAGAGTGGTTTGATCTAAAAGACCACCTCTTTCTCTCTCTGTATCCAAGGTAACGCAGCCTGGGCGATGGCGACCTCCAAACCCGACATCCTCATCATCCTCCTGCAGAAGCTCATGGAGGAAGGAAACCTGCTGTATAAGGTAAGGACAGGTTCAAGTTGTGTGTAATTACACACAGATATTACCAGCTTGAAGTTGATTAATATCTATTTGAATAATTATAAATGACCCATCCATGAGGGTGAATGGAGTGAGAGAAATGTTGATTGTAATTACAACAATTTATAAATTATAATAGATTTAATAATACATACACCAATCAGGCATAACATTATAACCGGTGAAGTGAATAACACTGATGATCTCTTCATCACGGCTCCTGTTAGTGGGTGGGATATATTAGGCAGCAAGTGAACATTTTGTCCTCAGAGCTGATGTGTTAGAAGCAGGAAAAATGGGAAAGCGTAAGGATTTGAGCGAGTTTGACAAGGGCCAAATTGTGATGGCTAGACGACTGGGTCAGCATCTCCAAAACTGCAGCTCTTGTGGGGTGTTCCCGGTCTGCAGTGGTCAGGATCTATCAAAAGTGCTCCAAGGAAGGAACAGTGGAGAACCGGCCACAGGGTCATGGGCGGCCAAGGCTCATTGATGCACGAGGGGAGCGAAGGCTGGCCCGTGTGGTCAGCTCAAATTGGTAAATGGACTGCATTTATATAGCACTATCAACAGACCCATGGCCACCAAAGCACTTTACATATTGCCTCACATTCACCCATTCATTCACACACCGACGGCGGTGTCAGAATGCAAGGTGCCATCCAGCTTATCAGGAGCAGCTGTGGTTAGGTGTCTTGCTCATAGACACCTCGACACTTGGGTCAGGTGGAACCGCCAACCTCCCAGTTTGTTGGGTATGGGGTGGCATAGCTGCAGACCAGTCAGGGTGCCCATGCTGACCCCTGTCCACCGCCGAAAGCACCAACAGTGGCACGTGAGCATCAGAACTGGACCACGGAGCAATAGAAGGTGGTGGCCTGGTCTGATGAATCACGTTTTCTTTTACATCACGTGGATGGCCGGGTGTGTGTGCGTGGCTTACCTGGGGAACACATGGCACCAGGATGCACTATGGGAAGAAGGCAAGCCGGCGGAGGCAGTGTGATGCTTTGGGCAATGTTCTGCTGGGAAACCTTGGGTCCTGCCATCCATGTGGATGTTACTTTGACATGTACCACCTACCTAAGCATTGTTGCAGACCATGTACACCCTTTCATGGAAACGGTATTCCCTGGTGGCTGTGGCTCTTCCAGCAGGATAATGCTCCTGACACAAAGCACAAGCATCGAGCATCTGTGGGATGTGCTGAACAAACAAGTCCGATCCATGGAGGCCCCACCTCGCAACTTACAGGACTTAAAGGATCTGCTGCTAACATCTTGGTGCCAGATACCACAGCACACCTTCAGGGGTCTAGTGGAGTCCAAAAGGGGGACCAACACAATATTAGGAATGCCTGATTGGTGTATAAGATAATAATACTTTTGATTTATAAAGCCATTACCATCCAAGAGGGTGAACTGGAGCGACAGAAACATGTAGCATAATTACTCTAAGATATTTGACAGTTGACCAATCATAATCAAGTATTCCAGAGATGAGTTTTGATGTGCGACATTAGTGTCTAAATGCTTATTAAAATGGGAGTGATTACCTTATCAAAGCGGTGAGCTTTAATCCAGGAGAAATTGGGACTGAAAATAATCACACATTGAGTGATCGTTATCAGAGCATAAATGAGCAGATGATGTGTGTGACATTTGTGTCAGGATGATCTGAGTGATTGATGAACTTGTTTTCTCTCTCTCCTCAGAGAGGGAAGATGAAGGAAGCAGCTCAGCGCTATCAGTACGCATTGAGGAAGTTTCCCAGAGAGGGTTTCGGTGATGAACTGAAGGCCTTTAAGGAGCTGCGCGTGTCTTTGTACCTTAATCTCTCCCGCTGTCGACGGAAAACCAATGTAAGAGACCAGCATCAGAGATCATTACAGACGCCTCACCGCACACCAGCTCTCGTTTATTTCTCTTTTCAATAGGGCCGCAGCTATTGATTATTTTAGTAGTCGAGTATTCTACCAATTTTCCCATCGAGTAATCGGTATCTTAAAATAAACGCGCAAACTGCCGCAAATTAAATTGTTCAGCATCGCATCCTGGAGCTCAACACACAGTTGTCTTCATTTAAAAATAGCGACATGGTCCCTGATCTTAGCATGAGCTGAAAACTAAAGTTAAAGAATGACATGCGTTCATTGCGTTTTACTGTGAAATGAGAGTTCTGGTCTTTATTAAAATCAACACATTAATGATTTATCTCTCATCCACCCGCATTTTTTGGAATGTTACTTTTGATCGCTGAACACACCTGACCCGCGCATACTCCAAGTCCTTACACAAAAATGGGCTTTCTGCAACATGACCATGTGTAGTTAAATGGACCGAACGAAATTATTTTGCCTCAAGGATTTTTTGAATTCAAGGAATCGTTTCAGGACTACATTTCAACAGTCGGCTGGTTATTTTATTTAGAAGTAAGAACCGCTTGCGTCAGCGGCTACCGGTTGCGTCAGCGGTTACCGTGACCAACACAAATTTGAGATCCGCCATTTTTTACCTGCTCGGTTGTAATCTCCGTCTATACAAATTACGGCGAGCTGCACAAATGTGTTGGATTCGCTGTGTTTTTATGCCGATGTAGGATTGTAAAGCCATGAGCCTCAATAGTAGCGCAACCCATTGTTAATGGAAGGCTTGTTCAAGATGCATCGGCGCTGTGCAGACCAACCACCGTATGACATCAAAGTACAGCGAGATCATATGCGAATCGGTCTGCGCAGCACCGATGCATCTCGAACAAGCCTGGTGTGTTTCCCGCTGAGAAAGATGAGACGTCTACAGCGACGCAAGAACTGGCTCTGTGGTGGCTCTCTAGCCCATGGAAAGACAAACCGGTTCTTAGAAGGCTCGTCAGTCGAACCAACTCCGAACTAGCACCCGGTGCATTCTGGTGGAAAAGGGGTATGTGTTAACTGCTTGTAACAAAACTTTAAATGTCGCAGATGGGGCACAAAATCTCACTTTTTAAAGACATCTGGAGCAGTGAGCCGGGGTTTAGAGATGCCCCTGCTAGTTCTTCTTATCTGGATCAATCAGATTGTGTTTTTTCACTTCTCAAAATGTCAGACACAGCAAGACGAGAAACATGCAAAATGACTGTGAGGGCTTGAATTGATTTGAAGGTCTATTCAGAAGTAATAGCCCGGCTCCGAAAGGTCTCCCGACACAATACGGAGCCAATTTCCAGTCTGCACCTCTGATTGATGACACAATGAACAACATCTGAAGAGTTCATTAATTAAATCACCTATTATTTAGACCAATTTACAGCTATTCAGCAGTCCTGTGGTGTGAATCTAAATTCAGCAACTCTGACGCTCCCCTCCTCACTCTCTCTGACAGGACTTTGGCTTGGCTGAGGAGTTCGCCACAAAGGCTTTGGAGCTCAAACCCAAATCATACGAGGCGTACTACGCTAGAGCCCGAGCCAAACGCAGCAGCAGGTCAGACCACCGTCTTCAGATGAACTGCTGGATTTTATCTGATCCAATCCTAGTCACAATTGCATGAAATATCAAATTGTGTTGTTTTTCTTGCAGCTCATATTTTGTTTTTTAAAAGGGGGTTAAATTAATACTTTATAAATATCTTTACTGTCAAGTTTGACCAATTTTATCCAGCAACAATGTATTAATGTTACAAAAGATTTCAAATAAACGCTGTTCTTTTGAACTGAAAAACATTTCCACAGAAATATGAAGCAGCACAACCAGTTTCAATATTGATAATCATTAGAAATGTTTCTTAATTTTTTCTATATAGAGTGTAAACCCATTCAAAATGTATAAAAGAATGACTGTATATAAGTAACACTTTACAATGAGGTCTCATTCAATGTATGAACTAACCATGAGCAATACATTTGTTACAGTATTTATCTTTGTAAGTTCACGTTAGTTCACTTCAGAATTAAAATATCTTGTTAATTTACTCACCCCCATGGCATCCAAGATGTTCATGTCTTTCTTTCTTCAGTCGAAAAGAAATTAAGATGTTTGAGGAAAACTTTCCAGGGTTTTTCTCCATATAGTGGACTTCAATGGGGTCCAACGGGTTTGAAGGTCCAAATTGCAGTTTCATTGCAGCTTCAAAGAACTCGACACAATCCCAGCAGAGGAATAAGGGTCTTATCTAGCCAAACCAGCAGCCATTTTCAAAATAAATCAAATTAAAGTATATACATTAAGGAACACGCCGACTTTTTGGGACTTCAGCTTATTCACCGTATCCCTCAGAGTTAGATAAGTCCACACATACCATTCTCATCTCTGTGCGTGCCATAACTCTGTCTGACGCACCCACCGCTAGCCTAGCTTAGCACAAAGACTGGAGGTAAATGGCTCCAGCTAGCCTACTGCTCAATAAGTGACAAAATAACGGCAACATTTTCCTGTTTACATGTTGTGATTACATTGTGTATTAAGACAGACAGAAGTAGGTCAGGTGCTGTGTAATATCATTGCGCCGCTGCACTCATGGTACAGCAGCAAAGCTCCTGGATCATTACACAGGAATGAGAGTATAGTCCCAAGCCATATCGGTCTAGAAAATCGATTTAAACTTTTAATTTTCCGTCGGTCTTAGTATGTAACTATACACGTCACAACATTGTTATTTTGTCACTTATTGAGCAGTAGGCTAGCTGGAGCCGTTTACCTCCGGTCTTTGTGCTAAGCTAGGCTAGCGGTGGGTGCGTCAGACAGAGTTATGGCACGCACAGAGATGAGAATGGTATGTGTGGACTTATCTAACTCTGAGGGATACGGTGAATAAGCTTAAGTCCCAAAAGGTCGGTGTGTTCCTTTAACCACAAATGCTCGTCTTGCACTACCTATGCAATGCGCCCTCATTGCGTAATCAAATTGGACGTAGGCGGAAATACCGACCCAGTGAGAAGGAGGGGTCAAAAATCTACATTTTCACCTGAGATTTGGAGCCAATTTTCAGGGGTGTAAAAATTACTTCATGTAATTGAACATTTCTACTTTCAACGTTTGTTCTTCAGACATTCCTCTTTGACCCACATTTGGTTTTTGATCACTGAAAATGTGTACAATTGACTGATTTACTCATGGAGCCGCATTAAGATCTCCATATCTGTGGGACTGAACCATCAAGGGCCTTTAAAATGAAAACACCAAAAGGAAAACTCATTTTACACCCCTCAAATATGGCTCCAAATCTCAGAAAATTGCTGAAAATTGTCATTGACCGTCCTCTACAATATAGTGGTTAATAACGATATTTGGCTTTCATCACCATTTATGTTTGTCTTTCTACAGAATAAATATTAACAAAATCAAACATTTGAGCCAGGTCCTCTGGTTGACACGGAATGACCCTGTAGAAGTGCAGTACTACATTCGCTTTATTAGTTCATGTAAACTAATGAAACCTTATTGTAAAGTATTGCCATAATATAATTCATTTCACACCAAAAACATGATGTATAGTTGAGTATTGTCAGTAATATTGTTTTGAAGATCTACTGTGTTCATTTTCCTGGCTCTCTTACAAGGTCTGAATTGTTAGCATGACCATTCTCAGTTTTCCTTATGATTCTCTCTCTCCTTATAAACTCTGTGCTCACAGACAGTTCACCGCAGCATTAGCAGACCTGCACGAGGCGACCAAGCTCTGCCCGAACAACCGCGAGATCTGCCGTCTGCTGGCACGTGTGGAGGACGAGTGTAAGCAGATGCAGCGCAGCCAGAGCAAACAACAAGGGCTGTCTAACCCGCCGGCGGACCAGGAGCACGCCGATCGAGAGGAGGATGAGACGGAGCGCGTCGATGAGGACGAGGATGAGGATGACGACTCCGAGGCCTGGTCTCAAAGTATCTACTCACTAAACAGGACTTCTAACGGCCGTTCGGTTTCACCGCCTCACAAACAAAGCCTCCGACATCCACACAGGGAGTCCGTGGCTCAAAAGAGCCTCGTTTTGCAGCCAAGCAAACAGGCACAGATTGTCAAAACCAACCAGCACCTCGGATCAACACAGGTGGGTTGTGCTCGACCAACAAACACCAAAAGCCAGTCGCAATACGCGCCCTCCAGCCCGATCCCTAGCCGCCATATTTCCAGTGTGCTCAAGGCCGGACCGGGCATCGACATCAGCCCGTTACCGCCTGCCAACGATGATGCAGGACGCCACGAAATTGAGGATCTTCATCATGTCCAAGTGCACTCATCTCTGGACGGGACGGTCCTGTCCGTGACCTCTGGAGCTCAAGGTCAGGAGCTCAGAAAAGACACCAGCATGAGGGTTTCCAGCTCCACCAGCAGCCTGGCGTCCAGCAGCAGTTTATCAGACAAAGGCCCGGATGTACGCACCAAGGACAAACCGAAAATCAGCCAGACGGGTTCTGTGGAATATAAACCTCGACCGTTCATGGGAATCATGGACAAAACAGCTCGATTTCAGCAGCCAGCGCCTCGCGGTTGGCAGGGTCACTCTACCGACGGTCTTGTAGCCTCTGCCGGTCTGACGGGTGAGATCATGTACGCCAAACCGTCCAGCTCTTATTATGAGCAGCTCAAGGGTCCTGCGATGGGCGGCCTGCACAATGGAAGTCTGCATGCTAAAGAGTTCTGCCATAAAGAAACCAAACCGGTTCTGGCCATAGCTCATTCATTCACAGACAGTATGCAGAAGCAGCCCGGTTTAGCTCGAGACAACCCCTCCATTCATGTAGCGTCAATCAAACCAAAGAGATCCTTCATAGAGTCTAATGTTTAGGACGTTCATATGCAACAACCCCTCGGAAACACACCGTTCAAACGTTTGGTGTCAGTAAGAAATTAATGCATTTATTTGATCGAAAGACATTTACATAGATGTTTTAAGAAATTGTAATTCACAATTTTCACTGTATTCTTGATCAAATAAATGCAGCCTTGATGAGCAGAAGAGCAACTCATAATGTAAAAAATGCACACAAGTATTACATTGTAATTAAAATGTTAATACAATTGTCTTAAAATGAAAAAAATCTTGTGCTCATAATGTAATCATTTTTACATTGAGAAATGTATTGCTACTCCTTTACAGTACATTCAAAAATATATTAATCTATAAAAACAATAATAATTGCATGAACATTTCACAGGTAGTTTAAGACTGGATTTAGATTTTTAAAAATGTAAAAAAATACTATTTTTATGTTTTAGAAGCCATTCAATTTATATGTAATTACATCACGAGCTCAAGATTTTAATCACACTGAGAAAATTACAATAAGTATTACGTTATGTGCAGATTTTACATTATGAGTTCATTCAAAAACATTTTAAAAATCTTACGAGAACAGTACCCAAACTGTTGAATGGTAGCGTTTGTACAAGCATAGATTTACAACAACAACAAAAATACACAGTCATAAAGTTTGGACCCACATACTTTTTCTTCATTATTGGTATTTTCCATATTGTAAAAGAATGTTTCAGCTCATCCAATTTTTTTTTTTAATAAATTGTAAGTTTTATAAAGTAACTCGTGTGTAGGCACAATTTATATTTGTCTACAAAACTTATCAAGCCTTTAGAAAAGAGAAAACGATAGTAATAAAGAACGTTCAGAGATATATGAAAACATTAATATTGTGAGGTTCAGACTTGTGTTAATTGGCTAAGCCGGTGCAGTTATCAGCTGATTTATGGCTCTGTTTCTACTCGTTTTGCCTGAGCATCCACGATGGCTATTTTTATGCCCTTCAAAAGGGACCATAATGACCCGTGCGCGTCTGAAGCGGGGCTCGATCACTGCGTCACATGACTGCACTGAATCAGTGGAGGGACGGTGAGGTCACGGCACTGAAGGACTCGTGCACCCTCCACTATGTAAATATGTGTGTTTGCCACCTTTTACGTGAAGACCATTATTTGACCGTCTATCTACAAAAAACAAAGTTGAGTTTTTCATACATTTTTGTTTGACATGTTTGCGGTTATTAAACTTGTATCTGGTCTGTTTGTATGTTTGTATATTACATTTTGAATTTACCCTACAATGTTGAAACGTTCTTTCCTGCTTGTTATTCCTGTCTAGGTTAATTTATTTGCGGCGCCTCCGGCTTGGTAACTGTCAAAGCAATATATTTTACATAGTTATTTTTGCACAGCTACTTTTAAGAGAGATATGAAACTATGGAGGCCATCTGAGTTTGAGCGCATGCTAAAGTTTATGTGAAGGAATTGGAGAAAAATATAATTCAAAATATAAAAGTGATGCGTTTTAGACGAGCAGATGTTCTTTGAAATGTGTATATATATAATTTTTTTTTTTCCTGCAATTGGTGCCTCATGAGTTGTGATCTGTTACTGCATATTCTGTATTAAAAATTAATTAATTTCTGCCATGTTCCATCTACGGAAAATAAAAACCCCACTGGAAAAATTATTTCTTCATCATCATTATTAATCGCTGTGAAGTGTTGCACTGTAATTTGGACAAGATAGTTCAGATTAAATGAAAACAAACATACATTGTACATATGTCCAAATCAGACATATGTACACTAGCAGGAAATGGTTTGGACACATGCTTATAATAACTGAATATCCCATTTTATTTCCCACACTTATTACACATATTATAGCCATCGATAATAAAACGTTCTATGTAGTTATCTTTGTGCAGCTACTTTCAAATGAATATGAAATGGAAATATGCTTTATAAATATGAAACTATTGAGGTAACGATGTAAATATGCTCCATGTTTATATATATAAAATTTTTACATACACACACACAATGATCTGTTGTTGCATTCTGTATTTAAAATTAATTAATTTCTGCCATAATAAATCAGGGGAAAAAAAGGGATAGTTCACCCAAAAATGAAAATGACCCCATGATTTACTCACCCTCAAGTCATCCTAGGTGTGTATGACTTTATTCTTTCAGATGAACACAATCAGAGTTATATTATAAAAAGTCCTGGCTCTTCCAAGCTTTATAATGGGAGTAAATGGTGCTCTGTTTTTGAAGTGCATCTATCCATCATATAACTGCTCCACGCGGCTCCGGGGGTTAATAAAGGCCTTCTGAAGCGAAGCGTTTGTGTAAGAAAAATGTCCATATGTAAAACTTTATAAAGTAAATTATCTAGCTTCCGGCAAATCGCCTTCCGTATCCAACTTATGGAAAAAGTGTAGTTCAAAATGCTTTCGACACGTTACGTTTTTTCCGATCTGGCGGAAATATGTTAGCATGTGACTGTGTGTGTACACGTGTGTTTTAAATGCAGTTTCGAAGCAGTTTTTTGGGTTTTGTTGAACAGGAAATGTGGATCTGCTTTTGCTAAAAAAAAATTAACTTTTAATATATATATAGAAAAACTAAACTTTCAATTAACTGTGTAAATTACCTGTATTTTTTTTATTTATTTTGCTATTACTTAAAACAGCTCAACTGCAGTTTGATTGATATTACTTGGAATGCACAATAAAAAAAGATGATTTATTAAAATTATATTATAATTTTCTCATGATCTTTAGACCTTTTTGATCTTAAGTTATTCTAATTATATTTTACTTGTATTTTATTTATAATAGGCTACTAATATTGATAATTTTACACTAATTTTTTTACTCTTAATAAATAAAAAAACATATTTAAATTGACGTGGTGTTTCTTACCTGTCGTCTCTGATTTAGACGCGTCCTCAGCCGACGTGCCGTTCCATTTGAAGGTGAAGCATGTAGTTTCTGCGACATTAGTGCCACCTAGCGGAATTACAAAAATACAGCATATTTTACAGCAACAGGTAAATGTTAGTGTTTTAGTCAAGACCAGCGTGAGCCAAGACCAGCAATCCATAAATTCATCTAAAAGATCCATATCTACTGTCTGAGAAATGTCTTATATTTAATGAATAAATATAGTTAGAATAGTAAGACACTATAGCGCTGTTACCAATCAAAATTCATGGCACAGAAGTTGCATCTGAATTGGTACAATTACACCTGCATATATAATGTTCAGATTAATTTAACATTAACATTATTTAACAGTCACGTAATCATTTATTCAACCAATTTGTTCAGAGCAGCCGATTCATTTCATAACGAAACATTGCCGAATTAGCAAAGATAGTTTAAAATGTCATTTAATATTAACTTCTTGTTTATTGAACGTTTGTATAAATCAATATCATTTGCAATCGCGCTTATATTCATGAAAACAGCTCTCTTGCGATATTGTTTAATTATATTCCATGTAGGGCTGCACGATTATGGCCAAAATTATAAATCATCATTATTTTGATCAATACTGAGATCACGATTAATTCTCACGATTATTTGTTGATTTTTTTTATTTTAATTACTCTTTGTTAAGATAGTTTATAGCCTTATGACCGACTGCTACCTGATGTGGAATTTTCCTCACGTTACTCTGTCCTCTGTGACCGTCTGCATCTAGAAACTAAGCTGCACGGTACAGGGAACAATTCTGATTGGCTCACAGAGGCATGTGATCTAATGCTGCGTTCACACCAAACGTGAATAGAGCGATGAGTGATTTCCATGAAAAAAATTCACCCCCCTCACAGTTGTCATGAAGGGCAAAATTTTATATATAGACCAAAAACACAATTTGTACCAGGCTGTAAATGTGTTTTTTTCTGCTGTAAAGTTGGGCATTTTAACATGGAGATTAACATGTAGCTCAAATGCAATTCATCGACTGGCCACTAGAGACAGAATCTCATTGAGCTCCATGTTAAAATGCCCAACATTACAGCAGAATAAAACATGTTCACAGCCTGGTACAAATTGTGGTTTTGGTCTATATATCAAATTTTGCCCCTCATGACAACTGTGAGGGGGTGAATTTTTTTATAACTCATCCGTTTATATTATATAAAGCTTTAAAGTTCTGCATAATTAAGGGAGTGACAAGTGGATTGCCGTTTGTCTGCTGTCTGTTAGTCATCACGTCACCTCAGCTCCGCCCACGTCCCGCCTCTTTGCCCATTTTCTGTTTTCCGGTAGTGACGCGCTGCCAAGATGGCAACAGGCTTCAAAAACTTTTTCTCCAGTCTATGATTTTATCAGTTCGAGTCGGCTTCTGAAAGTGCAGATGACCAAGCCGATCGATCGGGACCTGATCCTCGTTTACATTTATCCTCATTTATAGTACACAAGTCTAGGTTCAGTTGCACGTGACTAAACGCCGCCAGTTTGAAAACACAATGTGCGCGCGCAGCTTCAGCTATGATTGAGCGGCCAGTGTGAAACAGAACATCTATCTTTGTCATCTTTTCAACACAAGTTATAAGCGGAAAACAGGACACTATGTTAGCAAACATAAATATATAAACAAGAACATCAATCTCAAACACTACGAGTTACTCTACACTGCACAAAACTCCGCATTTGAAGTCAACAGCAAATAATACTTTAACAAATAATAAAACGTACTTACAAGGCTCTGATTCAGAAGCGGCAGATTGCCCCATTTTTGTTTTTAGAATAGCCTTTGTCCACATCCGGCCTTGTAACGTTACTCTCCCAGGTTCAGGAAACTGTCCTCCTCTAAAATATGCTGCACACACACGAGCATTTCGGTTGTACTGTTCTGGAACAGTGTTGTAAATTAATATTAACCACCGTTTAGTAATTGCGTCCACTTTCGGAAGGCCAAATAAAGAGCTGCTTTTGTTTTCGAATAGACAGCAGCGTCTCCACAAAATGGCGGCGACAACTGACATCTGAAGCCACACCTTCTTTCTTTGCGTATGCATTTGGGCGGCATTATGCAAATATTTCCAACTAGTGACGTGAGGGAGGGAGTTTTAACGGTCATCAGCATCGTAAATCCCCCTACGTTTTTAATATTTTTATTTTTTAAAGAAATGTATGTACATTTATGACACTATACTTCGTATTATATTGCCTTTAAAATACAAATTACAAAAACAACTAGTTGATGCTTTGAGGGAGTTTCGGCTTCTGTGGGGAGTGGCAGTAAAATTGAAAAAAAAAAAAAATGTCTCCCTCTTTTGAAAGTTGTGAAAACACTATTGTGTAGTTTTGCATGTCTACCGCAACTATGACGACTTCCGCTCCTGAGAAACCAATGATCGAGGCATTTTAGCTAGGTCTGAATCGGTCTTCTCTTTTACATAGAATACATCTTTTTATGGGAGACTTTGAGCTTTGTAACTTTGTAGATCTTATACAAACAGCTACATAACACACTAAAGAAAAAGGAAAACATGAAAACGCATCATGAACCCTTTATACAGATAGTTCATAGATGTGAATAAAAGCCTAAATTCAATCTGTTCATCATATAAAGCAATGGAGTCTCTTCAGAAAATTTGGACTAAACCTCTCAATTGATAAGGATTAGCTTTATGATCTCTTTATGAACTTTTTGAAGCGTCAAAGAAGTGGTAGTTGCATAGCTGTCAATGGAGGGACAGAAAGCTCTCAGATTTAATCAAAAAGATCTTCATTTGTGTTCTGAAGATGAACGAAAGTCTTAATGGTTTGTGACAACAAGAGGGTGAGCAATTAATGACAGGATTAACGTTTTTTGGGTGAACTATCCCTTTAATAGCATGAGAAACAAATTCAGATTCATGAGTGTTTGCCTTATTTGCCTCGTTTTAATTTTATTCTTCATACTAATGTGTGGATTTGGTAAAAGCTTTTCCCAGAATCAAAGTCAAAGTCAGCTTTATTGTCAATTCTGCCATACGTACAGTGCATACATACAGAGAATTGAAATTCTATGACTCTCAGACCCTAGGTGCCTAACAACAACAAAACAATAACAAAAGTTTAACAGTAACAACATCAGAAGAAAGATTAAAAAAAGATGGATAAAGTGAATTATAGAGGTAAAGTGGAGATGGCAAATAGTGCAAACAATAGTAACAATAGTGCAATTTCAGATTTAAGTGCCGGTATAAAATAAAATTATAAGAGTGTGTGCAAAAAAAAGAGTCTGTAAGAGGGGAGACCAATTCCTCAGAGAGACAATATAATGAGGTAGATGAAGATGAAGGGAGGAGAACTGGGGGGGGTGATTCCAAGATCAGGTGCGTGGGGCAGAAGAGGGGAGGGTCGGCAGAGTCGGGAGGGAGTTCAATGCCCTGACAGCTTGGGGAATGAAGCTGTCCTTCAGTCTGCTGGTCCTTGTTTGGAGACTGCGTAGCCTCCTCCCTGATGGCAGCAGACTGAAGAGGCTGTGCGATGGGTGGGTGGGGTCTCTCGCAATGATGAGGGCTTTGCGGGAGAGGCGGGAGTTATAAATGTCCTGGAGGGGTGGGAGAGAGACACCAACGATCTTCTCAGCTGCTCTCACTATGCGCTGAAGTGCTTTACGGCAGGATGCGTTGCAGGCGCCGTACCACACAGTGATGCAGCTGGTCAGAATGCTCTCGATGGTGCCTCTGTAGAAGGTGAGCATGATGGGGGCTGGGGCTCCGGCTCTTCTCAGCTCAGAATGCTCAGCAATGTTCTGTTCATGTGCAATTCTGAGTAAAAACGCATTTAATTTGTGCAGTTAAATGTCTTTCTGACCCCCCATTTAAGAGCTCTATTCAAATCCAGGTACATTAGCTTGGCTTCTGCACTCCCTGTTCAACTTCAACACCTCAAATTATCCTCAGCTGAGTCACGCCATTGTTGGCCGTCACACAGAAAGCACAGCGGTGACTAGAGCTATAAACAAGTCAAACACAGTAATGCCTCTTCACTTGTGCGCTCAGCACTGTGAAAATAGGAACATGAACTAAGCAAAATTAAGTTGCACAGCTGCTTGAAGTTGTAGGAGAAAGTCTGTTGACGACGTGTTGATACTCAGATTATTACAGGCAGTGATGGGAGAAACTAAGCTTTTCTGTTTCAAAGGACTCGAAATGCCACACACTGGTCAAAACAGTGTAAAAAGGCTTAATGCCATTGTGGTGAGAAATCGAGTCCCCCCCAGGAATCGGGTCTCCTTTAGGACATAGAGTGATCCTATTGGTTCAACTGACTTTTAATGGGTAGTATTTTTAGTGCCTGATTCCTGCAAAATCACGTAATGATTTATATCATTTAAAATGTGTTATTATGACCATTAATGTCTTTTAAATCACATGGTTCATATTCTAGTATATAACTGACTATAGGTTGTGAAATCAAGCATCTCTCGTTCTTACTGTTTTTTTAATTAGCTTACGTACTAGCATAGCGTACATCTACCCGTCCCGATTAGCCTGCTAGCTTATCTTATATTAGGTGTTTTTTGCTTCCAATATAGTTCCCAATTACATGTTTCAAATGAATAATGTTTGTGTGTACTTAGCATGACAATTAATTTATTAAAAGTATTATTATAGCCTAGATCGTACCACATTACTATTATTGTGTACATCCATCCATCCATCCATTATCTTCCGCTTATCCGGGACCGGGTCGCTGGGGCAACAGTCTAAGCAGAGACGGCCAGACTTCCCTCTCCTAGCCACTTCCTCCAGCTCTTCCGGGGAACCCGAGGCGTTCCCAGGCCAGCCGGGAGACATAATCCCTCCAGCGTGTCCTAGGTCTTCCCCGGGGCCTCCTCCCGGTGGGACATGCCCGAAACACCTCCCCGGGAAGGCGTCCAGGAGGCATCCGAAATAGATGCCCGAGCCACCTCAACTGGCTCCTCTCGATGTGGAGGAGCAACGGCTCTACTCTGAGCTCCTCCCGAGTAACTGAGCTTCTCACCCTATCTCTAAGGGAGTGCCCAGCAACCCTGCGGAGAAAGCTCATTTCGGCCGCCTGTATCCGGGATCTTGTCCTTTCGGTCATGACCCACAGCTCATGACCATAGGTGAGAGTAGGGCGTAGATTGACCGGTAAATCGAGCTTAGCGCCTTACAGCTCAGCTCCTTCTTCACCACGACAGACCGGTACATCGACCGCATTACTGCAGAAGCTGCACCGATCCGTCTGTCAATCTCCCGTTCCATCCTTCCCTCACTCGTGAACAAGACCCCAAGATACCTGAACTCCTCCACCTGAGGCAAATACTCTCCACCAACCTGAAGTGGGCAAGCCACCCTTTTCCGACTGAGAACCATGGCCTCGGATTTGGAGGTGCTGATTCTCATCCCGGCCGCTTCACACTCGGCTGCAAACCGCTATTGTGTACAATTAATATTAAATTACTTTTATAGAACATAGTTTGTTTTATTATTCAAGCATTACATTGCACAGTGTAATAAACATCATGCAATAGTTAAATAGGTTATAATTAGTAGACATCACGATAACAACTTTTGAACAGGCATTTGATCAGGTCCTAAAGGAGACCCGATTCCTGGGGGGAGAAAGTGTCGGAGAAAGTGTTAATGGCAGTACGAACTGACGGCGATATCTATGGACTTTATGGTAATCAGCTAACCTAGCTAATTATTTTTTATGAATAAAATTTAAAAATTAAATCGGTTTTACAGAATATGGAAGGTTGTTGCACATAACCCCCATGCATAAAAACACCTTTTATAAATCAATTGCAGATGTGTTATTGAAAGTGTAATCTATTAAATTCAATTAACAAATTATCTAATACTATTAAATATAAAACGTTTGTATAATATGTAATTTTATTAAATTGTAACACTTGTTTTGTGTAGAGAGCTTTCAATCCAACAAGAGACTATCAAAAGGTATAGTTCACCCAAAAACCAGTGGGTTAATAAAGGCCTTCTGAAGCGAAGTGATGCGTTTGTGTAAGAATAATATCCATAAAACTTCCGCTAACTGTCGTACGCGCGTTCACGAGAGACTGGCATTCCAGCGTATGACGTAGCACACAGGTGTAGCGAATGTTCCAGTGATGAATACGGAAGCGCAGAGGATAGAGGAAAGCAAAACTTGGTTCTCGCGAGAACTAGCATATTCTCACCGGAGCGTCCTACGTCATACGCTGGAACGCCAGACTCTCGTGAATGCGCGTACGACAGTTAGCGGAAGTTAGAGATTACAGTTTGTAAAGTTTCAAATATGGATTTTTTTCTTACACAAACTTTGCTTCAGAAGGCCGTTATTAACCCCCCGGAGCCACGTGGAGCAGTTATATGACGGATAGATGCACTTTTATGATGGATGGATGCCCTTTTATGAACTTTTATGAAAACAGAAACAGCCATTCACTGTCATCATAAAGCTTGGAAGAGCCAGGACATTTTTAATTTAACTCTGATTGTATTGGATTCGTCTGAAAGAATAATGTCATATACACCTAGGATGACTTGAGGGTGAGTAAATCATGGGCTAATTTATTTTTGGGTGAACTAACCCAAAACAAAAATTTTATTATACAAAGTTTGTCATTAAAAATGTCTACAAATGTATAAAACTGATTCAAGATCGGGTAAAAACTATATAGACCTTTTTCTTTGATAAGAAAAAAAGTGAGTATTGCACCGGCCGACTCCTGGGGGTTAAAGGCAAAAACAAAACAAAGATAAACAGGTAACAGTAATAATTTCAGCAACTCTTTCTCCGCCATTGACAGAATTTTCTGTGTTTTCACTCTTATACGGTAGGGGCTACTATTATGCATCTCCTGAAAGAGTACAGAATCTCCTGATCAAAACACAGGTGAAGAAGAAGCAGAAACAAGCAATATATGTAAGCAGATACATGTGTAGAATAGAAATTAGAAAAATAATGCGATCATCAACATTAAACATATCAATCAAAACTGCCCAATGTCACTGAATGAAATGTTGACGCAGGACGAGATACAGGACTGTGAAGCTTCGGGGTGTTGATGTATCTACTCCATCTGTGTTTTGATCATCGCTCTGAATCTGATCTGGATGTGAATCCGACATGTATGGATGACAAAAACCTTTTTGCTCAAAATGTTATGAAACTTACCCACATAAAAAAATTTCGATAAAAAATAATTAATGAAGCTAGAATAAAACGGGTCGATTTGTTTAAAAGCAGAGGGTCTGTTCTTTCTTTCGATATATTGCATGTTCAAATATTCATACAACAAAATATTCTGAGGGCCACATTTTTGTGAAAATGCTGGCAACTTTATTAAAAAAAATGCTGGCGGGGAAAGAATTAAGATGGCGGTTCCACCCCAGCATGCAACGCAGGGTGTGATGTAGCTTCAAGTGTGTGGCCATGATATGAGTGATATGCTGTGGAATGATCTATAACATCTCTATCTGGCAACAGTTCATTTGAATCACACTCAATCACTATCACTCACCCTGCTAAAATCCATGTTGTAGTTGTTTATTGCCCGCCAGGTCAACTGGGTAACTTCCTGGAGGAGTTGGATATGTTACTCTCCAACTCCCCACTAACAGTGCTACTGGACACTAACAGTGCTACTGACACTCTTTGCTCCAGTCTAACATCTTGCTAAGACAGCTTTTGCCCCCTTTCATCCAGACCAGCCCGCACCACCCCCTCTGACCCCTGGCCTTCTGATGTTCTCCGTGAACATCGCTCTGGACTCAGGGCGGCAGAGAGGAACTGGCACAAATCAAAGAACTCTACTGACCTTATCTTATATCAGTCTCTTCTCGCTTCTTTCTCTGCAAATGTCTCCACTGCCAAAACTACATACTATCACAACAAATTCAACAACTGCTCTGACTCTCGCACACTTTTCAAAACATTCTCCTCTCTTCTTTGTCCTCCTCCCCCCACTCCGTCATCAACTTTTACAGCTGATGACTTTGCATCATTCTTCACAAACAAAACCTCATCCATCAGCAGCCAATTCTCCACACCACAAACTGACACACACATCTCAACAACCAACACACACATGCTCCCCTCCTTCTCTATGCTCTCTGAAGCAGAAATCTCCTAACACATCCTTTCCAACCACCCCACTACCTGTCCGCTTGATCCTATCCCCACTCACCTGCTTCAAGTCATTTCTTCTTCAATTACTCCTGCACTCACTCACATTGTCAATACCTCTCTTCACACCGGGACTTTTCCCACAGCATTTAAGCAGGCTCGGGTAACCCCACTGCTTAAGAAATCCTCTCTGAATCCAGCACTTATAGAAAACTACAGACCGGTATCCCTTCATTTATCTGCAAAAACACTCGAGCGAGTTGTGTTCAACCAACTCTCTATGTTTCTTGAACAGAACAACCTCCTGGACAACAACCAATCCAGCTTCAAAAGCGGCCACTCGACTGAGACTGCCCTGCTCTCGGTTACTGAAGCACTGAGACAGGCAAGGGCAGCTTCCAAATCCACAGTACTCATCCTACTGGATTTGTCTGCAGCTTAAACACAGTTAACCACCAGATCCTCCTGTCAACTCTCGTGAAGATGGGCATCTCAGGAACTGCTCTCCAGTGGATTGAGTCTTATCTCTCAGGTAGGTCCTTCAGGGTATCATGGAGAAGTGAAGTGTCTAAGTCACATCATCTAGCTACTGGAGTTCCCCAGGGCTCAGCGCTTGGACCACTTCTCTTCTCCATCTACATGTCATCACTGGGATCTGTCATCCAGAAACATGGCTTTTCCTATCACTGCTATGCTGATGACACTCAACTCTATTTCTCATTTCAACCAGATGATCCCATAGTTGGTGTTCGTATCGCTGCCTGCCTGACAGATATTTCTGCCTGGATGAAGGAACAACACCTTCAACTTAATCTGGCAAAGAAAGAAATCCTTGTGGTCTCAGCCAACCCAGCACTTCACCATACTCTCTACATTCAGCTTGGTTCATTATCCATAACTCCGTCCAGGACAGCCAGGAACCTTGGAGTTGTGATTGATGATCAGCTAAAATTCACTAACCACATTACTGCAACAACCCGGTCCTGCCGATTTGCTTTATACAACATTAGGAAGATTAGACCCTTCTTATCAGAGCAGGCCACACAACTCCTGGTACAAGCTCTTGTTCTCTCCAGACTGGACTACTGTAATGCTCTTCTAGCGGGCCTTCCAGCATGCACTATCAAACCCTTGCAACTGATCCAGAATGCAGCGGCGAGAGTGGTCTTTAATGAGCCGAAGAGAGCGCACGTCACGCCTCTCTTCATCAGTCTACACTGGCTGCCAATAGCCGCTCGAATCAAATTCAAGGCACTGGTGCTCGCCTACAAGGCAACCACTGGCTCTGCACCAACATACCTAAACTCGCTTGTTCAGACTTACACACCCTCCAGAAGCTTGCGTTCTGCAAGTGAACGGCGGCTTGTGGCGCCATCCCAAAGAGGCATGAAATCCCTCTCAAGGACCTTTTCCTGGACCGTTCCCACCTGGTGGAATGACCTGCCTGTCTCAATTTTGAGTCGGTAGCCATTTTCAAAAAAGATCTTAAGATCTTTTCCAGCAGCCCCTGACCAATAAAGAAGAGCACTTATCACTCTATTCATTTTCTGTTTGTCTATTTATAAAAAAAATAAAAAAAATGTTTTGTCCTATGTGTTCTGTGCTAGAATAACTGAGACTTGTTATAGCACTTGCATATTGTTGCCCTTGACTGTTTTTAGTTGCTTCTATTGCTCTCATTTGTAAGTCACTTTGGAAAAATTCTCATTTACTAAATGTAAATGTAATGTGCTCAGCAGTGCTGAAAAGGGGCAGGGCTTCATACGGTCTATATGCACCTTCTTAAATTAAATTAGAACATAAAGCAAAAACACTCCTAATGCACGTTATTTATTATTCAACACTTTGTAGAAGCATACCTTAAAAATCTTGCAGATTTTTTTGTAGAAAAGGGACATCACCATCTTACTCCGACCAAAGTGATTTGAATGCACCTGACGTCAGCATTACGACTTCTCAACACGTAAATATGAACTTCATGAGAGAATGCACCGTTAAAGTCGTCTCTGCATATTAAGCTAGTACAGAATTAAATATTCTACTGAAAAGTAACTACCCTCATTAGCATGTTAACGATGGTCATCATGCCTCTGAAATCTCACCTGTCTGGTATTCTCAGGTTGAGATTCCACAGATAGATGTGTTTCTCTCAGAGAGAGATGTGAGAATCATGGCCTCTGTCTGCACTAACCCTCCCTCCGCAGGGCTGCATGTGTGATCAATATGCATTCAGACTCTTGAGTGAAACCTGGAACAGCTCGAAGATTACAGCAGCAGCAGGTTATGATGACTGCAGCGCCTCTGGAAACACAATTCATTGGCACAGAACTCAGACTCCTCCTGAGGACCCCATCAGACCAACCACCAGACAAACAAAAGACAAAAAACCTGCAGCCTGCATCACTCAATAACCAACATAATCAACTCCCTACAGCTGACAGTCAGGATCATCCAAAGGCTGTTTCCAGCGGTTTGATGCATTCAGGATATAGAGGTTCTACTAAGTAGAAATATAATTATTTTAATGATTACTAATGAATTAAATTCTTAACATTTATTATTTATATATGCATATTAAAATGCAATATAAATGACATTTCAATTGTTATTTAAGATTTTATTATGTTGTGTTACTTGATCTTGCTGGCTTGTTGAGAGAAAAACAGTGTTAAAAATTAGGGTAAAAATAAGAACCAAATCAATAATCACACTCTAAAAATGTTGATTTGTTTGAACCGTTGAAACCATTGGGTTTAAAAATGTAATAACACTTTACAATAAGGTTTCATTTGTTAACATTAGTTAACTAAATTAGTTAATATGAATTGACATGACCAATAATTCTTAGTTCATGTTAATCTCAACATTCATTAACACGTAACACTGTCGTGTCACTGGACCGACTCGATCACATGATCCGCTCTGTGCTGTCATTTCTCGATCACATGATCCGCTCTGTGCTGTCGTGTCACTGGACCGACTTCGATCACATGATCCGCTCTGTGCTTTGTCTGTGCTGTCGTGTCTCGGACCGACTCGATCACATGATCCGCTCTGTGCTGTAGTGTTTCTCGACTCGATCACATGATCCGCTCTGTGCTGTCGTGTCTCTGGACTGACTTGATCACATGATCCGCTCTGTGCTGTCGTGTCTCTGGACCGACTCGATCCGCTCTGTGCTGTGGTCTCGGACCGACTTCGATCACATGATCCGCTCTGTGCTGTCGTGTCTCTGGACCGACTTCGACCACATGATCCGCTCTGTGCTGTAGTGTCTCGGACCGACTCGATCACGATCCGCTCTGTGCTGTCGTGTCTCTGGACCGATCACATGATCCACTCTGTGCTGTCATGATCCGCTCTGTGCTGTCCTCGGACCGACTTCGATCACATGATCCACTCTGTGCTGTCGTGTTCTGGACCGACTTCGATCACATGATCCGCTCTGTGCTGTCGTGTCTCCGGACCGACTCGATCACATGATCCGCTCTGTGCTGTCGTGTCTCGGACCGACTTCGATCACATGATCCGCTCTGTGCTGTCGTGTCTCGGACCGACTCGATCACATGATGATCCGCTCTGATCACATGATCCACTCTGTGCTGTCGTGTCTCTGGACCGACTCGATCACATGATCCACTCTGTGCTGTAGTGTCCCTGGACCGACTCGATCACATGATCCACTCTGTGCTGTCGTTTCTCGATCACATGATCCGCTCTGTGCTGTCATTTCTCGATCACATGATCCGCTCTGTGCTGTCGTGTCCCGGACCGACTCGATCACATGATCCGCTCTGATCCGCTGTCGTGTCTCGGACCCGGCTTCATGATCCGCTCTGTGCACATCGATCACATGATCCGCTCTGTGCCGTCGTGTCTGGACTGACTCGATCACATGATCCGCTCTGTGCTGTCGTGTCTCTGGACCGACTTCGATCATGATCCGCTCTCACATGATCCACTCGTGCTGCTCTGTGCTGTCGTGTCTCTGGACCGACTTCGATCACATGATCCACTCTGTGCTGTAGTGTCTCCGGACCGGCTCGATCACATGATCCGCTCTGTGCTGTCGTGTCTCTGGACCGACTTCGATCACATGATCCGCTCTGTGCTGTCGTGTCTCGGACCGACTTCGATCACATGATCCGCTCTGTGCTGTCATGTCTCGACTTCGATCACATGATCCACTCTGTGCTGTCGTGTCTCTGGACCGACTTCGATCACATGATCCACTCTGTGCTGTAGTGTCCCTGGACCGACTCGATCACATGATCCACTCTGTGCTGTCGTTTCTCGATCACATGATCCGCTCTGTGCTGTCGTTCTGGACCGATCGATCACATGATCCGCTCTGTGCTGTCGTGTCCGCTCTGGACCGTGTCTCGGACCGACTTCGATCACATGATCCGCTCTGTGCTGTCGTGTCTCTGGACCGACTCGATCACATGATCTGTGCGTCATGTCTCGGACCTCTGTGCTGTGCTGTCGTGTCTCTGGACCGACTCGATCACATGATCCACTCTGTGCTGTAGTGTCCCTGGACCGACTCGATCACATGATCCACTCTGTGCTGTCGTTTCTCGATCACATGATCCGCTCTGTGCTGTCATTTCTCGATCACATGATCCGCTCTGTGCTGTCGTGTGTCCTGGACGACTCGATCACATGATCCGCTCTGTCTGTGCTGATCGTGTCTGTCTGGTGTCCGGACCGACTTCGATCACATGATCCGCTCTGTGCTGTAGTGTTTCTGGACCGACTTCGATCACTCGATCACATGATCCGCTCTGTGCTGTGCTGTCGTGTCTCTGGACCGACTCGACCACATGATCCGCTCTGTGCTGTAGTGTCTCCGGACCGACTCGATCACATGATCCGCTCTGTGCTGTCGTGTCTCTGGACCGACTCGACCACATGATCCGCTCTGTGCTCGATCACATGATCCGCTCTGTGCTGTCGTGTCTCTGGACCGACTTCGACATGATCCGCTCTGTGCTGTCGTGTCTCTGGACCGACTCGATCACATGATCCGCTCTGTGCTGTAGTGTCTCCGGACCGACTCGATCACATGATCCACTCTGTGCCGTCGTGTCTCTGGAGCTGTAGTGGTTCACTGACACTAATGTGAAACCAGACTTCATTCGCCCCAATGGAAAGCATATTCACACTGTCTGATCATTCCCTATCCCCTATATAGTGCACTATGTGCCCATCACAATGTAGAAAACCGTAAATGTGTGGACAAGTGACCGATTTCAGCCGCAGCTTCAGAGTCTGTTTATAATGTAGGGGGCGGAGCTTCAGATTCTAGAGAGCATTTGATTGGACAGAAAATCTGATGTGCAGCGTGATGTCATCAAAATCATTGATCCATATTGGCAGAAGTGAGAGACTACGTTTTGAATGATTATTTCTTCTAAATGTGAATTGTCACAATTTTTTTATTTTATTTCATAGGGACTTTTATTTACTGGCTTAAAACAAAAAACCCAAGTCTCTAATACTGTGGTCTATCCTTTAGAGTAATATTTTAATTGTAAAATATTTGAAATGTTTGTGAAGGATATTCAACCTGATGATAGAACCCGTGATAAAGCATTAAAGAAAATGTCTGAAATGTTTTGTGTGTGTGTTTCCTCACCAATGTTAAAAGCAGTGGTCAGTGTGTCCATGTTTAAGGTCATTAGCTCGGCCCCGTCAATGTTGTAGGCCCTGAATGTGTCCATCAGAGCTTCAAATCCTTCATCACAGAGCCACTCACACACATCCTCCTCTGACCAATCGCTGACCAGTGTTCTGGAGTAACCCAGTGGCTTCCTTCCTGTCCGCACACACAAACAGGAAGTGCTTTTTTTTATTATCCTCAATGCTGAACATCTCTCATTATGTTGCAAACAATGTGTCCCTTCCGTCCCAAAGCCAAACAAAGCTTCTCCTCTCAGCCTGATGAATTATTCATATGTACGTGCCTGTACAGATCAAAAACATGTGGCTTGTTTATTTTGTGTTTACATGCTACATTCATTCATTTTTAAATATACAACATTGTGAATGCAGTGAATATTAAATCAAAACTAGCACTGCACAAATAATTTAATTACTACCAAAATTGTGATATGATTATTACACAGCAAAAGACTTAGCTACCTAAACAAATATAGTCTGCTTATGTGAAGACGACATCAAAAGTTATAAAAAAGCACTATCGAATCTAACTATGAGAAATACGACTCATTTCTGTAAATAGGTTCTTTCAAACCATGATTCAGGCTGAAAAAGTTAATAAAATGCTGTATTTTTTTAAAACCCACTCTATGTGTGTTGATAAATATCAAAGTCATAAATATTCGCAAAATCCTTGGTTCACTTCAAATGCTCTTACTATCAGCTCATTTATCGGTTAACTCATTATGAACATGTTAAAGGGGTGGCTGAATATGATTTCTCTTTTTTAACTGTAGTTAGTGTGTAATGTTTGCTGTTTGAGCATAAACAACATCTGCAAAGTTACGGCGCTCAAAGTTCAAAGCAAAGGGAGATATTTTCTTTTACAGAAATCACTTTTTAAGGACTACAACAAACGGCTGGTAGGGACTACAACAACCTTCTTCACGGGTTAGTGACATCACTAACGCTAACATTTACATAAACCCCGCCCCCGGGAACATGAGAGGAAGAGTTGTTGCAGTCGAGCACATTTTGGAGTCGCTCAAGCTGTCATCCGTCTTTCACATTTATTGCAGTACTGTGCGAACACAAATGCAATAGCATGTCATAAAAGCAAGATGACAACATAAGTTATAACCATAATTAAACTAAACTATACCTGTCCTCTCTTCATGCAGCAGATATTCTCTGGCTCATTTCACAACAGTTCCCACACCAGCTGTTTATAGATTATCATGACATAATATGCTAATCAATGACTTGAAGATCTTTAACTCAAAATCTTAATTCAAAAACATCCTGTCTCATTCTACATGTTGTCTCTTCTTCTTGAGTCTCTCCATCATTGTCCGACTCTGGTTTGAACACAAAGGCTGAACAGTTTCTGATATGTTCAGTGCGTGTCTGTGTGAGGTAATCTGAGCTGCTAACACAAGCTCTTGAAGCTCCACCCTGTTCTAGAAAGGGGGCGGTTGCAGAAGCTCATTTGCATTTAAAGGGACACACAAAACAACGCGTTTTTGCTCATTCTCAAAAAGTGACAATTTTAACATGATCTGTGGGGTATTTTGAGCTAAAACTTCACATACACACTCTGGGGACATCAGAGACTTATTTTACATCTTGTTAAAAGGGGCATTATAGGACCCCTTTAAAAAGAGATGGTCTCGGCTGATTGACTCGAGAACTATACAGGATGATGTTATGCGATTCATGGTTAATGAATAATTCAGAACAGTTTTGTGAACTGCTGTAGTTTAACCGATCCATTGAAAATATTCGACAGATTTGCTCATGAACTACCTCGGGTCACAGACTGATGAGTATGAGAATATCCCGATTTTTGTTCTCTGAATATCCCGATCTCATCCATTTTATCTTTAACGTGCTGATTTAATAAAAATGTATATAGATCTAGGCTAATGTGTCTCTGTTTTGTTCTATTTGTGAATGCTAATGGTGAGAAGCACTTACAGTACCTTGGACTGACATTTTCAATGGTTCAGCTGAAAAATAAAGAGAAAATGAGTCACTAAATGTGAAAAGACATTCAGCACAAATTAATGCCATTTTATTGTAAAGACTTTCTGTTTAATATGTGATGCGTTCAGTACATCCACTGAGAGAAACTGCACTAGGGTTGGGTGATAATATATTCATGATCATTTTTCTGGCTATATAAAATTACCACGATGGTGTTGATGCACTTTTATTTGGCCATTACTTTTCTTAAAGACTGTCTCATTACACTAGTTTCATGATTCGTATGTATAGTGTTCAGACAGATGCTTTATTAGATCCTTTGACTTCACAGTAGAAATTAAAGTTGAAGCTCCAATCTTCTCCCGAAAATCCAGAAAAAAATTTGTTGGTGCATCAGTGACTACTTCGCTCAAATGTGTAATAGCGCCCCCTACCGTATAACTGTGAAAACACGGAACGCAGGAAACTTCTGTCAACTGGGAAAAAGTTTATTATTTATTCCGCCATGGAATAAAACAATTTAAAAGATAATTGTGACTTAACTCACAATTCAGACTTTTTCTCTTACATTTGAGAGATATAAAGTCAGAATTGAGAGATATAAAGTCAGAATTGAGAGATATAAAGTCAGAATTGAGAGATATAAAGTCGGAATTGAGAGATATAAAGTCGGAATTGAGAGATACAAAGTCAGAATTGAGAACAAAGTCAGAATTGAGAGAGTAAAGTCAGAATTGAGAGATATAAAGTCAGAATTGAGAGATATAAAGTCAGAATTGAGAGATATAAAGTCGGAATTGAGAGATATAAAGTCGGAATTGAGAGATATAAAGTCGGAATTGAGAGATATAAAGTCAGAATTGAGTGATATAAAGTCGGAATTCAGATATAAAGTGAGAGATATAAAGTCAGAATTGAGTGATATAAAGTCAGAATTGAGAGATATAGTCAGAAGTGAGATATAAGTCAGAATTGAGATATAAAGTCAGAATTGAGTGATATAAAGTCAGAATTGAGTGATATAAAGTCAGAATTGAGTGATATAAAGTCAGAATTGAGTGATATAAAGTCAGAATTGAGAGATATAAAGTCAGAATTGAGAGATATAAAGTCAGAATTGAGAGATATAAAGTCAGAATTGAGTGATATAAAGTCAGAATTGAGTGATATAAAGTCAGAATTGAGAGATATAAAGTCAGAATTGAGTGATATAAAGTCAGAATTGAGTGATATAAAGTCAGAATTGAGTGATATAAAGTAAAGTCAGAATTGAGAGATAAAGTCAGAATTTGAGTGATATAAAGTCAGAAGATATAAAGTCAGAATTGAGTGATATAAAAAGTCAGAATTGAGATATAAAGTCAGAATTCAGAATTGAGATATAAAGTCAGAATTGAGATATGATATAAAGTCAGAGATATAAAGTCAGAATTGAAAGATATAGAGTCAGAATTGAGATATAAAGATATAAAGTCAGAATTGAGTGATATAAAGTCAGAATTGAGAGATATAAAGTCAGAATTGAGATATAAAGTCAGAATTGTGAGAAATAAAGTCAGAATTGAGAAATAAAGTCAGAATTGAGATATAAAGTCAGAATTGAGTGATATAAAGTCAGAATTGTGATATAAAGTCAGAATTGAGTGATATAAAGTCAGAATTGAGATATAAAGTCAGAATTGAGAGAGATATAAAGTCAGAATTGAGTGATATAAAGTCAGAATTGAAAGATATAGAGTCAGAATTGAGTGATATAAAGTCAGAATTGAGTGATATAAAGTCAGAATTGAGAGATATAAAGTCTGAATTGAGTGATATAAAGTCAGAATTGAAAGATATAGAGTCAGAATTGAGTGATATAGAGTCAGAATTGAGTGATATAAAGTCAGAATTGAGTGATATAAAGTCAGAATTGAGTGATATAAAGTCAGAATTGAGAGATATAAAGTCAGAATTGAGTGATATAAAGTCAGAATTGAGTGATATAAAGTCAGAATTGAGTGATATAAAGTCAGAATTGAGTGATATAGAGTCAGAATTGAGTGATATAGAGTCAGAATTGAGTGATATAAAGTCAGAATTGAGTGATATAAAGTCAGAATTGAGAGATATAAAGTCAGAATTGAGTGATATAAAGTCAGAATTGAAAGATATAGAGTCAGAATTGAGTGATATAGAGTCAGAATTGAGTGATATAAAGTCAGAATTGAGTGATATAAAGTCAGAATTGAGTGATATAAAGTCAGAATTGAGAGATATAAAGTCTGAATTGAGTGATATAAAGTCAGAATTGAAAGATATAGAGTCAGAATTGAGTGATATAGAGTCAGAATTGAGTGATATAAAGTCAGAATTGTGAGATATAAAGTCAGAATTGAGTGATATAAAGTCAGAATTGAGAGATATAAAGTCAGAATTGAGAGATATAAAGTCAGAATTGAGATATAAAGTCAGAATTAAAGTCAGAAGAGATATAAAGTCAGAATTGAGATATAAAGTCAGAATTGAGAGAGATATAAAGTCAGAATTGAGAGATATAGAGTCAGAATTGAGTGATATAAAGTCAGAATTGAGTGATATAAAGTCAGAATTGAGTGATATAAAGTCAGAATTGAGTGATATAAAGTCAGAATTGAGATATAAAGTCAGAATTGAGTGATATAAAGTCAGAATTGAGATATAGAGTCAGAATTGAGTGATATAAAGTCAGAATTGAGTGATATAAAGTCAGAATTGAGAGATATAAAGTCAGAATTGAGTGATATAGAGTCAGAAGTGAGAGATATAAAGTCAGAATTGAGTGATATAAAGTCAGAATTGAGTGATATAAAGTCAGAATTGAGAGATATAAAGTCAGAATTGTGATATAAAGTCAGAATTGAGTGATATAAAGTCAGAATTGAGATATAAAGTCAGAATTGAGAGATATAAAGTCAGAATTGAGAGATATAAAGTCAGAATTGAGACATAAAGTCAGAATTGAGTGATATAAAGTCAGAATTGAGATATAAAGTCAGAATTGAGATATAAAGTCAGAATTGAGTGATATAAAGTCAGAATTGTGAGATATAAAGTCAGAATTGAGATATAAAGTCAGAATTGAGTGATATAAAGTCAGAATTGAGAGATATAAAGTCAGAATTGAGAAATAAAGTCAGAATTGAGTGATATAAAGTCAGAATTGAGATATATAAGTCAGAATTGAGAGATATAAAGTCAGAATTGAGAGATATAAAGTCAGAATTGAGAGATAAAGTCAGAATTGAGTGATATAAAGTCAGAATTGAGTGATATATAAAGTCAGAATTGAGATATAAAGTCAGAATTGAGTGATATAAAGTCAGAATTGAGAGATATAAAGTCAGAATTGAGATATAAAGTCAGAATTGAGATATAAAGTCAGAATTGAGATATAAAGTCAGAATTGAGAGATATAAAGTCAGAATCAGATATCAGAATTGAGATATAAAGTCAGAATTGAGTGATATAAAGTCAGAATTGAGATATAAAGTCGGAATTGAGTGATATAAAGTCAGAATTGAGTGATATAAAGTCAGAATTGAGAGATATAAAGTCAGAATTGAGAGATATAGTCAGAATTGAGTCAGAAGTTGAGTGATATAAAGTCAGAATTGAGTCAGAATTGTGATATAAAGTCAGAATTGAGTGATATAAAGTCAGAATTGAGTGATATAAAGTCAGAATTGAGAGATATAAAGTCAGAATTGAGAGATATAAAGTCAGAATTGAGTGATATAGAGTCAGAATTGAGTGATATAAAGTCAGAATTGAGATATAAAGTCAGAATTGAGTGATATAAAGTCAGAATTGAGTGATATAAAGTCAGAATTGAGTGATATAAAGTCAGAATTGAGTGATATAAAGTCAGAATTGAGAGATATAAAGTCAGAATTGAGATCATAAAGTCAGAATTGAGTGATATAAAGTCAGAATTGAGTGATATAAAGTCAGAATTGAGTGATATAAAGTCAGAATTCAGATATAAAGTCAGAATTGAGAGATATAAAGTCAGAATTGAGTGATATAAAGTCAGAATTGAGAGATATAGAGTCAGAATTGAGAGATATAAAGTCAGAATTGAGAGATATAAAGTCAGAATTGAGAGATATAAAGTCAGAATTGAGAGATATTAAGTCAGAATTGAGTGATATAAAGTCAGAATTGAGTGATATAAAGTCAGAATTGAGAGATATAAAGTCAGAATTGAGAGATATAAAGTCAGAATTGAGAGATATAAAGTCTGAATTGAGTGATATAAAGTCAGAATTGAGTGATATAAAGTCAGAATTGAGAGATATAAAGTCAGAATTGAGTGATATAAAGTCAGAATTGAGTGATATAAAGTCAGAATTGAGAATTGAGAGATATAAAGTCTGAATTGAGTGATATAAAGTCAGAATTGAGAGATATAAAGTCAGAATTGAGTGATATAAAGTCAGAATTGAGTGATATAAAGTCAGAATATAAAGTCAGAAGAGATATAAAGTCAGAATTGAGATATAAAGTCAGAATTGAGAGATATAAAGTCAGAATTGAGAGATATAAAGTCAGAATTGAGAGATATAAAGTCAGAATTGAGAGATATAAAGTCAGAATTGAGAGAGATATAAAGTCAGAATTGAGAGATATAAAGTCAGAATTGAGAGATATAAAGTCAGAATTGAGTGATATAAAGTCAGAATTGAGAGATATAAAGTCAGAATTGAGAGATATAAAGTCAGAATTGAGTGATATAAAGTCAGAATTGAGTGATATAAAGTCAGAATTGAGAGATATAAAGTCAGAATTGAGAGATATAAAGTCAGAATTGAGTGATATAAAGTCAGAATTGAGTGATATAAAGTCAGAATTGAGTGATATAAAGTCAGAATTGAGAGATATAAAGTCAGAATTGAGAGATATAAAGTCAGAATTGAGAGATATAAAGTCAGAATTGAGAGATATAAAGTCAGAATTGAGTGATATAAAGTCAGAATTGAGAGATATTGAGAGAAAGTCAGAATTGAGAGATATAAAGTCAGAATTGAGAGATATAAAGTCAGAATTGAGAGATATAAAGTCAGAATTGAGAGATATAAAGTCAGAATTGAGAGATATAAAGTCAGAATTGAGATATAAAGTCAGAATTGAGAGATATAAAGTCAGAATTGAGATATACAAGCTTCCATAGATTTGTTTGCTTCATTCAAAAATGTTCATAGAAGTCTGCATGACATTTTTATATATATATATATATATATATTTTACAATGTTTTAGTAAAATAAGTAGGTCTAATGGTAAATATTTCTGTATATTTTAAATGGTGCATATAAATGAAAATAATCATCATTGTTTATTGAGTGAAAACGTGTGCGTTGTTATATTTTTTGTTGTTTTTATATGGTACCCATATGTTCTTGACCACTGAAAAGATAAAATGACTGCAGTTCATGACTGTCCTACATTTTTTCATGACTGACTGATTTTATATAAAATAAATAAATATATATAAAACGGGACTTTTGGGGGCAGTAGATGTGGTCATGTGAACTTGTTACTTGCAAAATAAGAGTGAACATTCTTCAAATTTTCTCTGTGTTTAAAAAAAAAATGTTGATATTGTTTGTAATGCCATGATTAAGGAGTATATAAATGGCAGAATGTTTGGGGGGTGAACTATTGTTTTAAGTCATAAACGATCATTATACAACAGATCAGCAGCTGTTCTGTCTGAGCTGTAAAATTTGGTTCTTCATAGTGTCTGTAATCCATGTTTGGATGTCTGCCTCTCTGAGCTGGTGCCCGTCTAATGGCCGGACTGTGTGCCATCTGTCAGCCTGGCACTGATCTAGACCTGCAGGACGCAGTAACCCAACATGCCCGTGGGTCACAGAAACACAATCGCTGCGACCTCACACATGCACATAATGACTTGTTACAAAATAATGACATTATCTAATTAAGGTCAACATCTTCATCACAAACATGAACCCAAATTATACAAATGGTTCAAGTTCAATACAAGTTAAATTGCAACTACTGTGACTATTGGGAATGTGATCAACAGTGTAAAAGCCCAACACCTGCTGATAACCCTAAAGCTTGACTTGTGTTGAACATTTGTTTAAAATGGTCAGACAGGCAAACACAACAGTGTCAGTATTCATGTGTGGTTTACAGATCAACAAAAGCAGATGGACTGTGTGTGCTTACATGCTTGAGCATTTCCATCTTCAATCCTCTAGATATTCACCGTCTTATCCATAGAGCCGGATACAAACATCAACACGCAGGGAGAGAAGACGCATGCAGTCACATATCTACAGCAGAGACACAGACAGAGGGATATGTGGGAAATATAACAGAATACAGGAGTCAGTCCAGAAAATGTGACGATTATACAGCAGCATTTGGCCAATGCTGTGGATGGCAACCGTTTAAACCGTTTGGTGCTCACTATGCTTGACAAAAATTCAAAAAAGTCACAGAGAGGAATTACATCAGTCCAATGACATTTTGTGACAAACAATCATTCATTTTGACTATTAATGACTACTACACACACAGGCACGCACGCGCACACACACGCACGCACACGCACACACACACACACACACACACACACACACACACACACACACACACACACACACACACACACACACACACACACACACACACACACACACACACACACACACACACACAGTGTTCGGAGCATTAAACCTCATTCAGCAGATACAGGCAGACAGATAGATGGCTAGACATGCCATTTACAGACATCACTCACCAAACACAGATGATACTGTAGGAATTAAACAGTTTTTTAATTAAACAGAATTTTTTTTTTTTTTGAACTCCAAAATCACATGGCTTGGGAATATTTTATGATCCATTGATCATAATTCATCCATGAAACATTGGCTTCTTTCCCAAACTTTGGCTGGCTAATTATGCAAATACATTAAGGCTTTGGTTAATGAATATGCATGATTGTTCATTTAGCCAGGGTTAATAAAGACCTGTGCAGGTCAGAGGTCAAGACTCAGTCTTTCACATTTCTCCTGATATATCTGGTGTCATTAATGGATGCACTTATTTGTTTTTGATGCGATAACCTTGCAACAAAAATAAAGACATCAATCACTCACTGCGTCATACACCGGCACCGTTTTATCCACAGACCTGCAAATAAAGAGCAAAGATAAATACATATTTACATCATTTTCTGTTGTTTGTCAATAGCACCTGAGCTCAGACAGATATTCCCTTGACACAGTTCAAATCCAGCATGTTATGGATTTTGCTGGTCTTTGAAATGAATGCAGTGCTGTTTCCAAGACTGAGATCAGATTCTGACACCACAGATCCCTCTGCTGGTCAAACTGTGCAATGTGTAACATTGTCACAAACTATATTATTTATTTATTTTTAAATAGTAGTTGTTTACTGAAACAAACTGTTAAAATCGTTTTTGTTCATTGAAATAAAGCTGAAATAAAATAAAATATCAGATGAAACACTTAAACTTAAAAAAATATGCAACTATAAGTTTAAATAACTAGTTTAAAAACTAAAATGAAAATAAATTAACACTAAATAGAAATATTTAGCACACAAAAATTTCAACATAATAATAATTGTGATTAATCGAATTTAACCTAATACTTTGTGTTTATATAAACACACACACACACACACACACACACACACACACACACACACACACACACACACACACACACACACAGAAGCATTGAGGGAAAATATCCATCTAGTGATCTGCCATTTTCAGGGATCATAGGTGCAGTCCTAATGCAAAGGATGTTCCAAAGGCTGTGCTTTTGAAGAGACCAAATACTAACACGGCATTATCCTGCATGCAAAAGGCAATCCCATAATGCACTGTGACAAAATGGATCCAATGTGCAAAAACTGAGCTGAAAAATGTTGATTACAAATATATAATATAATTCATGCAATTCTAAAAGGATTGATAAAAATACATGAAATAAGATAAATATTTTATGTATAAATAAATAATTATTAAAATATATAAATGAAATAAATACAGGAAATAAAATATATTCTGTAAATATAAGAGATCTATGTTCATTATATATAAAAATTAGCCATATTAAATTTGAAATTATTTTATTCGTTTTATTTATTTTTATTGATTATATTTATTCATTCTTTTAAGGATTCAGATTTTTAAACTTTCTATTATTTTTTGTTATGCTATACGTCAAATGTAAATAGTTTAACACTAGTATTGTTTTAATTTAAAAATTATATATATATATATATACACACATACACACATACATATACATACATATACATATACATATACATATACATATATACACACACACACCTAAAGGATTATTAGGAACACCATACTAATACTGTGTTTGACCCCCTTTCGTCTTCAGAACTGCCTTAATTCTACGTGGCATTGATTCAACAAGGTGCTGAAAGCATTCTTTAGAAATGTTGGCCCATATTGATAGGATAGCATCTTGCAGTTGATGGAGATTTGTGGGATGCACATCCAGGGCACGAAGGTCCCGTTCCACCACATCCCAAAGATGCTCTATTGGGTTGAGATCTGGTGGCTGTGGGGCCATTTTAGTACAGTGAACTCATTGTCATGTTCAAGAAACCAATTTGAAATGATTCGAGCTTTGTGACATGGTGCATTATCCTGCTGGAAGTAGCCATCAGAGAATGCGTACATGGTGGTCATAAAGGGATGGACATGGTCAGAAACAATGCTCAGGTAGGCCGTGGCATTTAAACGATGCCCAATTGGCACTAAGGGGCCTAAAGTGTGCCAAGAAAACATCCCCCACACCATTACACCACCACCACCAGCCTGCACAGTGGTAACAAGGCATGATGGATCTATGTTCTCATTCTGTTTACGCCAAATTCTGACTCTACCATCTCAACAGAAATCGAAACATTTTTCCAGTCTTCAACTGTCCAATTTTGGTGAGCTTGTGCAAATTGTAGCCTCTTTTTCCTATTTGTAGTGGAGATGAGTGGTACTCGGTGGGGTCTTCTGCTGTTGTAGCCCATCCGCCTCAAGGTTGTGTGTGTTGTGGCTTCACAAATGCTTTGCTGCATACCTCGGTTGTAACGAGTGGTTATTTCAGTCAAAGTTGCTCTTCTATCAGCTTGAATCAGTCGGCCCATTCTCCTCTGACCTCTAGCATCAACAAGGCATTTTCTCCCACAGGACTGCGCATACTGGATGTTTTTCCCTTTTCACACCATTCTTTGTAAACCCTAGAAATGGTTGTGTGTGAAAATCCCAGTAACTGAGCAGATTGTGAAATACTCAGACCGGCCCGTCTGGCACCAACAACCATGCCACGCTCAAAATTGCTTAAATCACCTTTCTTTCCCATTCTGACATTCAGTTTGGAGTTCAGGAGATTGTCTTGACCAGGACCACACCCCTAAATGCATTGAAGCAACTGCCATGTGATTGGTTGATTAGATAATTGCATTAATGAGAAATTGAACAGGTGTTCCTAATAATCCTTTAGGTGAGTGTGTGTGTAATATATATATATTTTTGTATTTTAACAACCGTTTAAAAAATATTTTACAACTAATAAAACATGTAAATATAATACAGATCTAGATTTATATTATATAAAAAAAATTAGTTAAAAAAGCCATAATAAAATTGAACTAGTAAAAAGTTTTTAAAAAATTATTTTATTATCATTAAATTATATTTATTTATTATTTTAATAATTCATTTTTATAACTTTGCATGTATTATTTTTGTTGTTATGCTGTACAGCAGCAAAAATGAATAGTTTAACAATCATATTGTTTTGATAAACAAAATATTTAATATCTATATTTTCTTCTCTGACACCTAGGCCTGGTTTCACAGACAGGGTTTAGATTAAGCCAGGATTAGAGCAGGATAAATTCAATTAGGGCATTTAAGTAACTTTTATAAACATGCCTTAGAAAAAAAAAAATGGTAACACTTTATTTTACAGTGTCCTAGTTACATATGTTACATTACCATAGTAATAACAGTAAATTATGCATAATTACACACAACTAACCCTCCAAAAGGTTGCTTTCAGTTAAAACAGCTTTTTAGTCTGGGACTAGTTTAAAGTTGGGGCAAGCTATATTTCAAAAATGCTTTGGAAAAGCGTCTCGGGCCGAGTACCAAAACAAACCTGTAGCCAATCAGCAGTAAGGGGCGTGTCTACTAATGACGGGAAGAAGAGAGCGCTCAGTGTTCATTATTCAAAAGACAGGACGGACATTAGCCGAGCGACGTCAGAAAGAGAGAGATGGCAGATAAAAACACATGTGGAAGATGTGTGTGGAACAAAAGAAGGCTTACGATCAGGCAAGAAGTATCACTTTCCAGCGCTGGAGAGAACTCACGGAGCGCTAAGGCCTGCAATCGGACACTGAGGTTGCTTTATTTCTTCTCGATGGGTTTGTTTTGTTTGATCGATATAACCCTCTAATCGCGTCATAATTGTAATATGTTCGTGCTCGTGCTATCAAGCTGTTCATGAGAACTGTGTTTGTGGGATGGAAGGGATGACTTTTTCATTGAACATTTGACCTGGATTACCATAGTAACACACATTGCTTTCACTTATTGATGACATCGTACCCTCATCCGGGTGGCACAGCAGATTCCACCATAGTCGTTGCCTGGGTTACGTACTGTAGCGTATGGACGGTGCTCATAAATGATCAACGGACCAATACTTTGATTATTTATAATGACTCAAGCAAGACCGGCGCCGTGGAGTCTACAGACTGACAGGTTAACGGTGCTAAAGGACACAAACCATGCTCGTGCAGCTCACCAGTCATAAACCAGCCCCCACCTCACACATACCAAAGGACATCCGAACAGATCATATGACTGTTAACTTCGTTATTCTTCATTTTAGGTGTACTCTTCCCTGTATGTATGCATGCTTTTTGTTATAACCATTTTAGATGTGTTTTGATAGGTTAGAAACTTATAGCCAGCGACGGCTTAAGGAAAGATGGCGTCAATTCTCGCCATTCCTGTAACTCTTGGGTTAAAACCCCCATGTTTGGTCTCGAAATCTTTGTCTCGCAATTTGTAGGCCAGCTAGGCGGGTTGTGGGGTGCTATGATGCTATTTTGCTTTCTTTCATGCCAAAACCCCAAAGTCTGCATACCCAAAAAACCCCAAGTCTGCCCATTTGTGAGAGTCATAAAACATGTTAATGAGGTGAGACCCAAGACAAAGGAAGATTTCCCGCTTCTGAGTTCCTTCGCTCTGATTGGCTGTTCCGACCAAAGAGACGTGCCCCGTCGCGGCCTTTAAGAATGGGCCACAGACGCTCCCTTCTCTTCTTGCCTCTTGCTCTTGCTCTCTTGTCTTCTCTCTTCCTTCTTGCTTTCCTCTTCCTCTTCGCCACCTTCCAACGGATCTCATCACACAAAGGAACCAAAGTTGAATTTCCCGCGGACTCCAAGGAACCACCCGGCAAGATCGAAACACGGACCGGATCGCGGAATTCCCTTAAACACACGAGCTCACCACCAAGGAAACATATGCAAGTATCCATAAGCTGTCGTTATAAAGTTTTGAGCTTATACCAATAAGCCGGACTGACTCCTTGTTTATGCTCATAGGTTGTGTCGATAATATCACCGCTCTGCTCTCTCTCTCTCTCTCTCTCTCTCTCTCTCTCTCTCTCTCTTTCTCCTCTCTCTCCTTCCTGCTTTCAGTTAATTTGTGTATGTTTGTTTATTGTTTGTTGATTTTATTAAAATATATATATATTCACACGTGATTGCGCTTGGTTTGCTCATACATAGGTCACTTTTACGGTGAACTGACCCTGTTACAAATTAAAAGAAAGCTATTTCTCCTGGCCAGAGAAACGTTGTTTAAGAGTTATTAAAAGACAGATATTTTGGTGGACAATTATCCGTCCTTTGAACTCAATCCTAGAATTAAATAAATTTCTAAAAGTTGAATTAAGCCCTAGATATTAATAATCGTTTTAATCCGTTTTAATCAATTGTTAATATCAAAATTCCCCTCTGTGCGGATCTGTGCATGTTTGATCGTAACACGATTAAACGCATGCATAAATCCCGCACCATTTCCCCTGGGGCTAGATATTCGTTACAGTACGTAGGTGTGGGGCGGAGCTATCAAAATAGGGGCGAGACCCTTTTGGGGTAGGGGCGTGTTTGTTCTGGTGATTTGAAATATCAACATCAGTTACCAGATATGGCTCACCTCACCTTTAAGCCTTGTCTGTGAAACCGAGGGATAATGCCATTGTCTTTTAAGCCTTCATAATATTTGGAGTGAATAAAGACCCAGCAGTGGCCCATTTTCTCAGAGTTAGGATGCCATCTATGTAGGGAGCTGTAGGTTTTGGAACACGTCCTGCTATGTTTGTGTAAGCAATGAAGACTGTTGTTGTCTACAGTGACATTTGAGCATAATTTAGATACTATTACAGTTTTTGTTAATGTTTTGAATTTTTTATTTTTAGTTTCAGTTAACTATAGCACAGAGAACACAGATGGATGCAGCAACAACCCTACAGCTGCATGACGCTTGCTTAAGCCAATTACTTTAGTTGAGAATTCACTTCAGATGAACTAAATCAAATCAATCTCCCAGACAGGCAATATAAAGAACTCTGAAACACAAGCGAGCTGGCGTCACTGATAACGTCAGTCAGAATAGAAACATGCTCTGCCTCCACACACACACACGCCAATTTCCTGTGAGATGATGAGACGCAATATCCCAGCAACCCCTGAGATTGACTGCTGCTTATCTGCATGTGTGTGTGAAACAAAAGTGTGCATGAACATTCCCAGCAGGCAGTGGCACAGTCAGCCGCGACGGTTGCCACAGTGACAGACAGACAAAGCCGACATCAGCGGCTGTGCGGAGGATTATAGATTAAAGAGTCTTCATTTAACTAGTGCTGTTCACTAAAACTATTAGAAGCAAAACAATTAATAGCAATGATTTACTCACAGAGCTCAAATGCTCAAGCTATACACTCACACCAAACAAACTTCAATTTGGCCTGAATCCAATTTTCTTCTCTGATAATTTAGGCATGTTCTTTGGCATATTCAACTCACATGCATGTAGTTGTTTGCAGTCCAAACAGTAGAACGACACACAAAAATATTATTTTTATCCTCTCTTTCTTTCCACAATGACAGGTACTATTTTCTGACATATACTGATGCCGACGTCACTTTCAATATTTGCTAAATGTCAGTGTGTTCAGTCAGTCATGCTACAGAAAATGCCTAATCGTCGATTCACTCAGTTTTAAGTTTATTTGGGGTTGAATGCAGACTGGGAGTACCTGCTGTTGAATGCTGGGAAATAATCCATATCCTCAGTTGGTTATCCTGCCCACCAGAGGCCAATCGAAACTTGATTGTCTGGCCATCTGAAAACACACACACAGATACGCACACACATACACACATATGCACAAGCACACACACACCTACGCAAACACACATACAAACATGTGCACACACACAAACAACATATCATTATAATGATGTTTGACTTCCCTGTAAAGATAATTACATTATATTCTCTCTGGATAGTTCACAATAATCACCCCTGTAATTTAACCTCACAACAAATGTGAATATAATTACACTTAACTGTATAAACCACATTCCTAAACTGATCCTAAACAGATGGACGTGAACAAAGACTGTTGTGGCTGAGACAAAAGCATTTAACATCTCATTAAACTCTTAATTCAGATTCGTTCAGCCAGACTTTTGTTTATCGGCGATCAACCTTTTTAAATCTTTTAGATTTTACACGTTGAGCTCCATTCACTTTCATTCATCCGCATGCAAACATGGGAGAGCAAAAATAAATGCAAGCACAGGCCAAGACGTTTCAGTTTTTGTTCAAATTCAAGTTCATTTCTGACTGTTGACTTTGGAACATGTATGTTAATATTTTGAGTTTATTCATATTAGCTAGTTTTGATGTATTATTTGTGGAAAAACAGCAAACGCTTTAGACAGAAAGACACTAACTGACAAGTGACCCGGCACAGATTGTGTTGTTTAGGGGTGGCTTCATCTAAAGTAGATTGTTCCATAATATTAAAAGACAAATGGCAGGATATGCAAGACTTTCCCACATCACACACACAGGAAAAGCCGATCTCTCTCCAGCAGAGGGCATCATAATCATAATCTAGAGCAGGAGAGGGGTCATATTGGTAGTTTTACCGATACAGATCTGAGGGCAGAAGTGGCAGCAGTTGACTCCCAGATCATGAGTGTGTAAAAACCCCACAGACCCCGTCCAGAGGTGCAGTTCACCCAGAGTGGAGCTCGTGACGAACATCTGTCCACACGGGGAGAAACAGCAGGCCAGGACACTGCCCTCGCAGACTTTAGCACATCTGCAGGTTACACACATCTTTAAACAGCACAGACTGATGGTTAGACTATACTAAACAAACAATCTCATTCTCTAATCAAACATTTCATGGACCTCTGTATGTTTTGCATTCATGAAAAGATCATTATATAGCATATATGAATCTACTCACCGTAAAAATATTTATATTAAAATAAACACTTTTTACATTTTATTTTAAAGTGTTAGCACTGTACATTATGCTTTACATATACATATACACACATATACACATACACACATATATACATATATACATATACACTCACCTAAAGGATTATTAGGAGCACCATACTAATACTGTGTTTGACCCCCTTTCACCTTCAGAACTGCCTTAATTCTACGTGGCATTGATTCAACAAGGTGCTGAAAGCATTCTTTAGAAATGTTGGCCCATATTGATAGGATAGCATCTTGCAGTTGATGGAGATTTGTGGGATGCACATCCAGGGCACGAAGCTCCCGTTCCACCACATCCCAAAACTGCTCTATTGGGTTGAGATCTGGTGACTGTGGGGGCCATTTTAGTACAGTGAACTCATTGTCATGTTCAAGAAACCAATCTGAAATGATTCGAGCTTTGTGACATGGTCAGAAACAATGTTCAGGTAGGCCGTGGCATTTAAACGATGCCCAATTGGCACTAAGGGGCCTAAAGTGTGCCAAGAAAACATCCCCCACACCATTACACCACCACCACCAGCCTGCACAGTGGTAACAAGGCATGATGGATCCATGTTCTCATTCTGTTTACGCCAAATTCTGACTCTAACATCTGAATGTCTCAACAGAAATCAAGACTCATCAGACCAGGCAACATTTATCCAGTCTTCAACTGTCCAATTTTGGTGAGCTCGTGCAAATTGTAGCCTCTTTTTCCTATTTGTAGTGGAGATGAGTGGTACCCGGTGGGGTCTTCTGCTGTTGTAGCCCATCCGCCTCAAGGTTGTGCGTGTTGTGGCTTCACAAATGCTTTGCTGCATACCTCGGTTGTAACGAGTGGTTATTTCAGTCAAAGTTGCTCTTCTATCAGCTTGAATCAGTCGGCCCATTCTCCTCTGACCTCTAGCATCAACAAGGCATTTTCACCCACAGGACTGCCGCATACTGGATGTTTTTCCCTTTTCACACCATTCTTTGTAAACCCTAGAAATGGTTGTGCGTGAAAATCCCAGTAACTGAGCAGATTGTGAAATACTCAGACCGGCCCGTCTGGCACCAACAACCATGCCACGCTCAAAATTGCTTAAATCACCTTTCTTTCCCATTCTGACATTCAGTTTGGAGTTCAGGAGATTGTCTTGACCAGGACCACACCCCTAAATGCATTGAAGCAACTGCCATGTGATTGGTTGATTAGATAATTGCATTAATGAGAAATTGAACAAGTGTTCCTAATAATCCTTTAGGTGAGTGTGTATATATATACACAGTTAATAAAGCTACTGAAGTTATTCAGTCAAGAGCAGTGAGTGAGTTTCTGTTTGTCTTCTGTTGCTTGATTCATATTAACAGCAGATATAGCAGTATGTGCTGTATATTACACTGCATTCACTTTAGTACACAGATCTAATACACACATGGGATTTCTGTAACTGACTGCATATGTGCAGACATAACCAACTGTTTTCATGTGAACTTTGTGTTTCTGACATAACCTTGTGTGCATTTGACAGTTTAATCTCAATAACGCATGAAAGAGAACTAGTCTAGTCTAATAGCCTACTCACAGACGCACCGACATCCAGCTCTCCGTGCGCATGCGTCAGGTGTGTGACTGTGTGCTCAAGTTGAGAGCATAGACTATAAGGTTGAGAGTGATATGGCTTTAAAACGCATGCAGATGATAATATTTCATGATGATGAAGAACTGCAATGTCACGTGAGCGTGTCCACAATAGAGATGATAATCAAAGCACTGGTGAACTGGTGTTCACAAGCTGTGAAGGCTCCGCCCTCTGCGGTGGGGAGCAGCAGCTCATTTGCATTTAAAGGAGACGCACACAAAACAGCTAATTTTTCTCAAACCCAAAAATTGGCATTTTCTAAATGGTATATTAAATGATCTGTCAGGAATTTTGATCTGAAACTTCACAGACACACTCTGTGGACACCTGAGACTCATATTACATCTTGTAAAAAGGGGCATAATAGGTGGCCTTTAAAACTTTTTATTGCATTGTTTCTATTTTTTTATTTTACACATTTATTTTACAATTTATTTTAAAATATTTATATATATATATTATATATATATATATATATATATATATATATATATATATATATATATATATATATATATATATATATATATATATATATATATATATATATATATATATATACACACACACACACAATACAATAAAACATTTAAATTACTTAAAATAATTTAAATTCTATCAATTTGAGTGCACGATTTCCCCATAATTATGCCTTAATATACTGAATAAAATGTTCAACTAAAAATATTAAAGTATAATAATAATAATAGGCCACAGGAAAGTTTCTCTCAGTATCACTTTCGATCATGGTAATATTTTATTTAACAAAAGTATCCTTGTCCAGCACAAACATTCGTAAGTATCATCAATATTTAATTAATTTGTGATGTGAATGTTGTCAAACTACACAAATGTTTAAAACTATTAATTTTTTTTTTTTTTTTTTTTTCACATCGACCTCCTCATGTACACTCCCAATCTAGTTATGGCCCTTTATGATCCTGTTTGTGTAAATAATAGAGTGAAAGTGTTTAAAGCATATTTCTGTGAGTCCTAACATCCTTAAATTACAACACATATTTATTTCCAATAGTTACAGTTCAAAAGGATCTGCAGAACAACTCACCTGATGGCAGACGATTTACATGAAGGTGCTGATAAAGACCCTGAAAAACACATTTAGGTAAATTAATTTCTGTAAATACTGCATTTTAACTCAATAAGCCATGTACAATATAGATTATACACAAGTTAATAAGCAAACATACACGTAGACTTCCTGTATGACTGCAGGAAAGTCACGACACATGAGTTTGTTGCCCGTGATAATTCTCTGTAGTTTCCACTCTTAAACGCCCCTGAGATTATCATATCAGAGCTTTACGCAACACCTTTACAAACAGTGACGGGTCAATGGAGAGGTTCATATTCCTGTTGTAGGAGCAGCTGGAGGTGAGAGGAGGAGAAGACGCACAGAAAGAAATACAGACGATTACTGAACCAGCCACTAATCCTAAGATCATCCCATGCATAAAATACAGCATCAACAGCATATAAACACAACCAGGCTGCTTGAAAACATTTTATTAAGTATTTGACACAAACTAGAGAAAAATAAAACTCCTACAAAACACAACGCTACACCTTCATTGCAATATCTTTACACAAGATAATTCAAGTATTCTGACTTTAGTTACATAAAAAAAACACTGTAGCTATCTATAGTGGAGACGCTGTGTCTGATCGAGGCATACTGAGAGAAATACCTCAGAATAAATATCATGTAAAATAGTTTTTTTTTGTTTTTTTAATAGTGGCAGCATTTTGCTGCCACAATGCAATGGTGCTGCTATGCGTTTGCTTTCTATTCCAAGTCAGAAAAGACCATATCTGATATGCTTTAGGTGGGATTTTTCACCCGTTTTATTGTATCGTGTATATATAAGCAATCGTGATGATCACCATAGCAAACACTGGATGAACACTTGTGAGTTTCCTGTGGAAATCAGACTGAGGTTTGAGGAGTTTTAAAAGACAAAAACGGTGGATTTTGAAAGGCACTGCTGTTTTCAGAAAGTGCCCCGGTCTGTCAATACAGTGGATTTGCCGTATTAAAACATATGAAAAGATACAACTATTCAAAAGGCATAAACGATACTGGACGCCTGGAGTCTTGTGCGCACAGAATACAATATTACGAACCAATATTAAACATTAATAGGCGTTATATACGTGACGATGGCATGTGTTTTGGAGTTTTTGATTTAAAACATACACGTTTTTACATGAACGCAGTTTTATAATGTAATCATAATCGATCTTCTGTCACTCTAGGAGCTCAGAATTATGTAAACATTACATTTTTTTCCCTATTTTTTCATATTTGATAAAGAAAAAACATTCATTGATGCAGTCCTCTTCATAGAAAATGAAGACCTTTTTACGCATAAATAATTAAAAACAAATTAAATACAGTACATTCACTATAATATTAATGTTTATTAAAAAAAAAAAAAAAAAAAAATAATAATTTACAGGTAGTGGAAGGATATTTTCGAAACATTGAAAGAAAAGTTAATTTGTTCTCAGTCGTCCCTGTACTTGATTTAAGTGTGTCCTCCAACAAACCAAAGCCGGCCTGAACCGTCCCGTGAACGAGGTGATTGGGTGTCTAATGCTGGTCTGAGTGACTCTTCAGCATCCAGTGGATCTGAAACCTGGCCCATGTCTCATGTGCCCAGACCCGGTTTCAGCGAGTTCTGCCTCAACAGCTCGGTCCATCTCCTCTGGAAAAACCTTCTCAACGCGTGTCCCGCTCGTCCAATATCCGAATTGTCCTCGTTGAACTTCTCACAGTTATCAAACACCAGGTTCACATCGATAATAAAAGTCTCAAGATTCAAGTACCTGCAATAAGAAAAGTCAGTTGTGACTACAAAAGCAAATGCTGTACAGACATCAAACATTCACAATCATTCTGCTGGCAAATATGGACGGAAGACCCCGTTTGCTCCACGATAGCATTTCTTTGACTTTCCAAAAGAGGAAAGATTATATATTAAAAATATATTATATATAATTTAATGTCAAGGGAAGAAAACACCAAGTATAATTTCATAAATGTACATAAAATTTGTTAAACATGACAATAAAAAAACTTCCATTCTGGTTCTCCAGCTATGTATTATTATAATGATGCTTATCAAAGAAAACTATTAAATATGATTCTTCCTTTTGTTTATTTAGGATTTGCTTTTTTTATGAATTATTTTGAACCTACTCAACTATGAGTAGGTTCAAAATTTCTGGTTCCATTGAAAAAAAAAAATTAAACAAAAATAAAAAAATATACTTGTTACAAATTATACAAATTATTTGTTAGTTGTCAAATATTTCGAATCTACTTGACTAATCAAATGAAAATAAATAAATAAATAATAATAATAATAATAAAAATGAATAAATAAAAAGAGCAGACAAAAACTACTACTACTACTAATTATTATTATTATTATTATTATTATTATTATTATTATTATTAATAAATATTTTGAATCTATTTGACTATAATGACTATGTGGTAAAAATGTTGGTTCCATTAAAAAAATCGAATAAAACAATAAAATAAAAGCGCCAAAAGGCTGAAAACATTGTGTTTTTGATACAAGCGTCCAGCCCTACTAATAACTATATTTCCGCATCAGAAAAGGTTAGTGTATCTGAATATGTTCCCTCACTAATATAGAAGACTAGTTAATATTGTAGTGATACCCACTGGCTGTTGGTGAGTTTGTCTCTGATAGTGGAGAAGTCCATGGGCTTCTTGATGATCTTGCGGTAGCCCGGGACTGATTTGGAGCTGACGGGTGTCAGAAACGGCCCAGCGTCCTGATGGCTTTCCAGCTCGGCCAAGAGTATCCTGATGAGTGGCAAATAACCAAATCAATGACATCTGATTCATACACACATCAAAATAAAACTCATTTGGCAAGATCTCAAGCGCTGGTACCTGCACATGGCCAAGTCTCTACTGTCATCTCTGACCGTTTTGGGTTTCTTCACACACGCTGGACTGTCTTGCTTTGCTGGGTTTGGGGAAGGATTGTCCTCTGTCCTTCTCTTCTTTATCTCCTTTGACACTTTTTTGGGAGTGCTGTTGGCGCTGCCTGACTCGTCCTCCGAGTTGTCTCCGGCTACAGATGGCTTCCTGTGGCGTTTGGCCTCAGCAGGTTTCTTCAGGCCTCCGCTCGAACGGTTCAAGGGCTTCTTGGTCTTCAGGGACTGACTGCTCGCCTACACAGAGCCAAAGCGTTTTAGAGAGGAAACACGAGCCAAAGACTCTGATCTCTTCACTGCTGCAGTTACGATGTTCATTCTGTGGCATTTAGGGCGGCTTTGAGTATATTCAGGGATGCATGTGTGCTTGGGAATTGGAATTGGATGAGAGGAATTGGAAGGGGGGAAAATAAAATAGTAAACGAACAAAAATGTGTACTTTAAACATTTTTATTATTCTGACTCTAATAATAATAATAATAATAATAATAATAATAATAATAATAATAATTATTATTATTATTATTATTATTATTACAAAAGGTTAATAAAAATAATTCTAAGAGTTCGAAGAGGAGTAGTAGTAGAAATAATAAAAACAATTGCCATATATATAAAAAATATTATATATATAAAAAAATATATATATATAAAAATATTATATATATAAAAAAATATTACACACACATACATACATACATACACACACACACACTCACCTAAAGGATTATTAGGAACACCATACTAATACTGTGTTTGACCCCCATTTCGCCTTCAGAACTGCCTTAATTCTACGTAGCATTGATTCAACAAGGTGCTGAAATCATTCTTTAGAAATGTTGGCCCATATTGATAGGATAGCATCTTGCAGTTGATGGAGATTTGTGGGATGCACATCCAGGGCACAAAGCTCCCGTTCCACCACATCCCAAAGATGCTCTATTGGGTTGAGATCTGGTGACTGTGGGGGCCATTTTAGTACAGTGAACTCATTGTCATGTTCAAGAAACCAATTTGAAATGATTCAAGCTTTGTGACATGGTGCATTATCCTGCTGGAAGTAGCCATCAGAGAATGGGTACATGGTGGTCATAAAGGGATGGACATGGTCAGAAACAATGCTCAGGTAGGCCGTGGCATTTAAACAATGCCCAATTGGCACTAAGGGGCCTAAAGTGTGCCAAGAAAACATCCCCCACACCATTACACCACCACCACCAGCCTGCACAGTGGTAACAAGGCATGATGGATCCATGTTCTCATTCTGTTTACGCCAAATTCTGACTCTACCATCTGAATGTCTCAACAGAAATCGAGACTCATCAGACCAGGCAACATTTTTCCAGTCTTCAACTGTCCAATTTTGGTGAGCTTGTGCAAATTGTAGCCTCTTTTTCCTATTTGTAGTGGAGATGAGTGGTACCCGGTGGGGTCTTCTGCTGTTGTAGCCCATCCGCCTCAAGGTTGTGCGTGTTGTGGCTTCACAAATGCTTTGCTGCATACCTCGGTTGTAACGAGTGGTTATTTCAGTCAAAGTTGCTCTTCTATCAGCTTGAATCAGTCGGCCCATTCTCCTCTGACCTCTAGCATCAACAAGGCATTTTCGCCACAGGACTGCCGCATACTGGATGTTTTTCCTTTTCACACCATTCTTTGTAAACCCTAGAAATGGTTGTGCGTGAAAATCCCAGTAACTGAGCAGATTGTGAAATACTCAGACCGGCCCGTCTGGCACCAACAACCATGCCACGCTCAAAATTGCTTAAATCACCTTTCTTTCCCATTCTGACATTCAGTTTGGAGTTCAGGAGATTGTCTTGACCAGGACCACACCCCTAAATGCATTGAAGCAACTGCCATGTGATTGGTTGATTAGATAATTGCATTAATGAGAAATTGAACAGGTGTTCCTAAGAATCCTTTAGGTGAGTGTGTGTATGTATATGTATATGTATATGTATATGTATATGTGTGTATATATATATATATAAATAGATACTTTCATGGTGGTTTTTGGTCAATATGAACTGACATTTTGTGTAAAATTATTACGAAAATTCATGTTTTCCTTTACAAACCCCCCCCACCTACCAGTTTGGAATGACATGAGGAGAGTAAATAATACAGAACCTTCCTTTAAGGTCTCATCAAACACATTGTTAATGAACTATTAAAGCACTTCACCTGGGATATGCAGGCGGGGCAGAACCAGTCTCCGTCTGGGATGGTGGTGATCTTAGGTTTATGGCAGTACGTGTGGCAGCCTTTATCACATCCGTCACACAGCAGCAGGAGCTCCTCGTTGTCGCCCTTATGGCACAGCTGACAGTACTGAGCGATAAACACATCCAGGATTACTTCACTCCAAGTGCCAGAGTCTACTAAACTAACCACCAAATAGATTTGAGCTATTATGTGTGTATAACACACTCTCAAGCTGAAAACCCACCAAACCGGTCTAATAATCAATTCCTTTCAAGCAGTGGAAACTACACAAACTGCAGCAGTATTTACTGTGGACTCACAGCACACTCACCACTTTCATGATGGATTTCTCCCAGGCGATGGACTTCTGCAGCTGCTGTACACACAGAGAGAGCTGACTCGCACTGCGCACCTCGCCGAGAGCTTTACGCCACTGTCTCATTCCTGGAGCCAGATCTTCCTCAGCCCTGCCAGAGAAAGATTACGCTAACACACACTGCTCAGAAAAAAACATTTTCTAAAGTGCCCCTATTATACTATTTTAAAGGCTCCTAATTTTGTTTTGGAGGTCTTGAACAATAGCTTTACATGGATCAAAGGTCAAAAAACACTTAAAATGTATCATAATATACATTACAGCATCACCTCATTTCTCAAAGAGTCGGAAACATTTGATAAAGGACTCAGTCTCTCTAAACCCCGCCTTTCTGAGAGCCTGCTCTGCTCTGATTGGTCAGAAGGCCCAGTCTGTTGTGATTGGTCTACTCTGCTCTGATTGGTCAGACAGCCCAGTCTGCTGTGATTGGTCGACCGCTTACAGCACATGTCGGATTTGCTTTCACTGCACTCAAAACAGTGTCTTCTTGACCAAACTCTTCCAGTCTCAGCTAAAACTAGAGTGTTTAAAGGCGGGTCAGAGTAGACATTGTTCTCAAGCAGCCAATGAAAACCATAGACTGCCATTATGCAAATTCGTTACAAATCTACAAAGGTTCCTCCCGGAAATGACAATTTGAATTGGAAAATGAAAAATGGAATTACTGATGACTCGTTTCAGGTGGCTCAGAATCAGTTCTTTCTGGGAGACAATAACTCTGATCTTTGCTGACCTTTTACACTTACGAACCGCTCTATTACACACTACATTAAAGATAATATCTGAAAAGGCATGATAGGGGCACTTTAAACAATATGATCAAGGTCCAAAATTAACTTCTTGCCACTTTACTACATTTACAGGTCATAAATATTTCTCATTGGCCATGAAACTTTTGCATTTTTTTGAATCAATCAAAAATAATACAATTAAAAAATATCTGCATATATGTTCCTAACCAATGAAATTATTTAGCAGTTTTTCCTTGCATTAGCAATGGCCAGATTATCATCAGTTCGGTTTAAAGCATATAGTTCCAGCTAACTAGTTAGTAGTCAGTATAGACATTTTTATTCTGATTTAGTGCATGTTAATTTTGGAGCCAGGATATGAATGTCTTTCAGGTAAAACATGACATGACCAATAACCCACATTCATGCTGATAATAACCACAGTGCACAGGCTGAATGAGCATTCAGATTCAGATTCAGCATGTTTTGGCATTTTCCACAAATAGGGTTTACTTAGGCGTCCCATCACTGTTAAAAAACATTAGGAGGCACAGTTTTTTTGTTGTGTTTTTTTTTGTTGTGAGAACTACTGGAGTTTGGTCTGTAAACCCCTTTATTTAATATTATCTATCTATCTATCTATCTATCTATCTATCTATCTATCTATCTATCTATCTATCTATCTATCTATCTATCTATCTGTCTGTCTGTCTGTCTGTCTGTCTGTCTGTCTGTCTGTCTGTCTGTCTGTCTGTCTGTCTGTCTGTCTGTCTGTCTGTCTGTCTGTCTGTCTGTCTGTCTGTCTGTCTGTCCGTCTATCATTAAACTATATTATTTATACAATATTAATTTTACGGTACACATCAAGTCAATTCACCGTGTGTGTGTGTGTGTGTCTGTCTGTGCGCGCGTTGATCGGTAACCATGTTATTATAGTAAACTAAAACTCGAATAAAAACTATAGACATATACAAACACAACAAAATTACTAAACCTTTATCTAAAATTTTATTGAAAGCAAAGTATAAAAATAATAACATTCAAATTATTAATAAAAACTATAATAGTATTTTAATGATACTAATATAACTCCGTCAGTAACTACAAAAAACATTTGATCTTAATTCCCTACTTAGTGATGGCTTGAGTTATGCTAAAATTAATAATAATCGTCATATTAATTTTGTTGCGAGAACTATTAGATGTTAGTCTGCAAATCCTCTCATTTAATATTACTTATATTTCCATAAAATACAATACAAATAATATTATGTAAATATTTATACATAAATACCTGTACAAATGTTATTGTATAAGTACTGTAACTACTACAAACCAATATTTGGTACCAAAACTATCAGAACAACAGATCTTAATTTAAAAAAGTTTACCTTGAAAATAGCATCTCTTTTCACTGAGCATTTGTTAAAATAAATAAGCAATAATATATTATAATTAACAACAATTATTATTAATAACAAACTAAAATTATTTTCTTTTTTTCAGGCTGTATTTAGTACCCTTTTTGTGGAAGCCATTTAAAGAAGTACTTGTTTGTGGAAGGCAGATGACAGGTTATAATGAGGCTGTGGTTATTGTGATAGTGCCTCATGCCCATGCTTCACAACCCAAAACAGTGTACGCTGCGATGTAGATGGGAAACAGATGCCACAGCCATAAACCCACAGATGCACACAGTGAAAGTAAAGCATGAAGAGAGGCAGACGGGCTTCAGCAGCTCCTGAGAGGAAGCGAGTGGTGTGAATCTGGATGACCTACCCGTCACCATCAGCTCTAGCAGGTGATGGCGCAGGGGCCGGTACTGAGACCGTGCCCACGTTATCCAGTCTGATCTGAATGGTGCTGCTTAAAGGGCTCTTCAGATACCTTCGCTCAATGTTCCTCTCCAGCTCTGCCAGACGCGTCACTGCGATATCCAGAGGATTGTTCACACGACGCACGATGCCACAGTTGGACTTGTCGCTTCGTTCTTTGCAGCTATCCACGACAGGTTTGTGCTCGTAATAGACCAGGTCTTCACTTTGTGACTGGGGAACTGGATGCATCCAGCCCTGTGAAACAAGCAGAATGCTTTCATATGGTTTTCATTTACTGCAGTTGAGAACAGAGACATTGTTGACAATGTAAAGCCTGAAATAACAGTCAGAATTTAAAAAAATTTTTTTATTGAACTTTATTGATGCACCAGGCCTTTATGGCTCATATATTATGATATAGTGAGAATATGGAGCTCATACTTGAGGAGGAATGTCAATTTTATTCAGAGGCCCAAACAGAGCAAAAATAGTATGGCCAAAAAGATGAAATCCTGATCGCTTGTAATCAGTATCGGTATCGGCTCCGATCAGCCATTATTTGCCGGATCGGGTATCAGGTACAGGACCGATCCAAATCCGATACGGTGCATATAATATTCTGTGTTATGGTTACATCCCAGTGCCACACAAAAGGCACAAAAACATTATAAAGCATCATCAACACTTTGTGCACTATATTATAAGTGTATTATAAGCCATTCCATAGTTTAATGTGAGGTACAGATGAGTATTTAAGTCCAAGTTCAATGCATGCTTCCCTCCGCTGCGGCTCTCCATTCAGCTTTAAACTGTGTGTGGCGTTCGGTTACGACAGTCAACACAATGAAACGCTCACCAAGATGATTCAATGTTCCTATTGTGTTTGATCTGCTATTATGCTTGACCTGTAGATAACGGTCTATGGTTTCGCATAAAATGACTTTATCTTGCTGGCGTTTATTGCTGTAAATCGTGTGACTTTCTCCTTGGTGTGTGTTAGATCCCAGCACTGGACTAGAGATTGTATTGTTCTTCACACACAGTAACTGAAATGTTAAACTGTTAAAAGAAACGGCTCAATATTGCATAGATGGATACATTATGCATCGATATACACTCACCTAAAGGATTATTAGGAACACCTGTTCAATTTCTCATTAATGCAATTATCTAATCAACCAATCACATGGCAGTTGCTTCAGTGCATTTAGGGGTGTGGTCCTGGTCAAGACAATCTCCTGAACTCCAAACTGAATGTCAGAATGGGAAAGAAAGGTGATTTAAGCAATTTTGAGCGTGGCATGGTTGTTGGTGCCAGACGGGCCGGTCTGAGTATTTCACAATCTGCTCAGTTACTGGGATTTTCACACACAACCATTTCTAGGGTTTACAAAGAATGGTGTGAAAAGGGAAAAACATCCAGTATGCGGCAGTCCTGTGGGAGAAAATGCCTTGTTGATGCTAGAGGTCAGAGGAGAATGGGCCGACTGATTCAAGCTGATAGAAGAGCAACTTTGACTGAAATAACCACTCGTTACAACCGAGGTATGCAGCAAAGCATTTGTGAAGCCACAACACGCACAACCTTGAGGCGGATGGGCTACAACAGCAGAAGACCCCACCGGGTACCACTCATCTCCACTACAAATAGGAAAAAGAGGCTACAATTTGCACAAGCTCACCAAAATTGGACAGTTGAAGACTGGAAAAATGTTGCCTGGTCTGATGAGTCTCGATTTCTGTTGAGACATTCAGATGGTAGAGTCAGAATTTGGCGTAAACAGAATGAGAACATGGATCCATCATGCCTTGTTACCACTGTGCAGGCTGGTGGTGGTGGTGTAATGGTGTGGGGGATGTTTTCTTGGCACACTTTAGGCCCCTTAGTGCCAATTGGGCATCGTTTAAATGCCACGGCCTACCTGAGCATTGTTTCTGACCATGTCCTTCCCTTTATGACCACCATGTACCCATTCTCTGATGGCTACTTCCAGCAGGATAATGCACCATGTCACAAAGCTTGAATCATTTCAAATTGGTTTCTTGAACATGACAATGAGTTCACTGTACTAAAATGGCCCCCACAGTCACCAGATCTCAACCCAATAGAGCATCTTTGGGATGTGGTGGAACGGGAGCTTCGTGCCCTGGATGTGCATCCCACAAATCTCCATCAACTGCAAGATGCTATCCTATCAATATGGGCCTACATTTCTAAAGAATGCTTTCAGCACCTTGTTGAATCAATGCTACGTAGAATTAAGGCAGTTCTGAAGGCGAAATGGGGGTCAAACACAGTATTAGTATGGTGCTCCTAATAATCCTTTAGGTGAGTGTATATATCAGCTGTCACACTATATCTCCCAATAATATGTATTAAGATATTTAAATGCCTAGTTTTGTGATGATCAAAGCTCTGTAGTTTTAAAACATATAATGTAATGGAAAACATCATGAGTGAGAGATGAACAAATAAACCTTCCTCAAAAGCCTGATGATCATATTTCATACATGTAAAACATGATTTTTCTAAAACAAAACAAAAAAGATGCATGGATAATGTATGGATGGATCTGGCGTGAAAAAACAGCAAGGGAACATTTTAACAATATATACTGATAATGTTTTCGGCTGCAAAGATTAAGTCGAGGATGCTGACTCATCATCTCCGCAGTGGACACGCCTATGCATGATTCATACGGATTACATAATCTGAGAAAATCTCATTTGTTTTCCACTTGACATTTCAAGCTTTCTATAGATATATTTCTAATGTCTGTGAGGCTAATATACACTGAGTTTTGGTTTATTTTTTTGACACGCTCCAGTTCAGAGACCGAGACGGTATACTTCAACTTCCATACTCCACACAAACACTTGGATATGCGGCTAATAACAGTGCACATTTATCTAGGTTAATGTTAGAGTGAGCAACCATGTAAGAAAAACAAAATAAAGATTTCCTACCTTAACTTGCAGACTGGCTGAAGTGACTTTGTGCTCCAGTTCCTCGACCTGTTGCAGGACACCAATGTCCATGTCCATGGCCTGTTCTTCCACACACCAGCTTTGGATGGTGTCCTCAGAGACCTGATTCTCTTCCAGCTCAGAGACGTCAATTACAGTGACTGGACAAAGAGCACAAACTAAGAGCGCTGCACTCAAAGCCTTTTAAACAGCCTTTAAAGGGACACAATGAGCGCCTACCATCTCTGTTCCGGCTGCACACCTGACCGATGTAATCCATGTGTTTCTGCAGTTGTTTCTGCAGCTGCTTCTCTCGGATCCCTCGGGAATGGCATGCTTTCTCTATGGATCGT
>CM031951.1:40459601-40462101 GCA_018749465.1 Paracanthobrama guichenoti | reverse complement strand
CAGGGCACGAAGCTCCCGTTCCACCACATCCCAAAGATGCTCTATTGGGTTGAGATCTGGTGACTGTGGGGGCCATTTTAGTACAGTGAACTCATTGTCATGTTCAAGAAACCAATTTGAAATGATTCGAGCTTTGTGACATGGTGCATTATCCTGCTGGAAGTAGCCATCAGAGAATGGGTACATGGTGGTCATAAAGGGAAGGACATGGTCAGAAACAATGCTCAGGTAGGCCGTGGCATTTAAACGGTGCCCAATTGGCACCAAGGGGCCTAAAGTGTGCCAAGAAAACATCCCCCACACCATTACACCACCACCACCAGCCTGCACAGTGGTAACAAGGCATGATGGATCCATGTTCTCATTCTGTTTATGACAAATTCTGACTCTACCATCTGAATGTCTCAACAGAAATCGAGACTCATCAGACCAGGCAACATTTTTCCAGTCTTCAACTGTCCAATTTTGGTGAGCTCGTGCAAATTGTAGCCTCTTTTTCCTATTTGTAGTGGAGATGAGTGGTACCCGGTGGGGTCTTCTGCTGTTGTAGCCCATCCGCCTCAAGGTTGTGCGTGTTGTGGCTTCACAAATGCTTTGCTGCATACCTCAGTTGTAACGAGTGGTTATTTCAGTCAAAGTTGCTCTTCTATCAGCTTGAATCAGTCGGCCCATTCTCCTCTGACCTCTAGCATCAAGGCATTTTCACCCACAGGACTGCCGCATACTGGATGTTTTTCCCTTTTCACACCATTCTTTGTAAACCCTAGAAATGGTTGTGCGTGAAAATCCCAGTAACTGAGCAGATTGTGAAATACTCAGACCGGCCCGTCTGGCACCAACAACCATGCCACGCTCAAAATTGCTTAAATCACCTTTCTTTCCCATTCTGACATTCAGTTTGGAGTTCAGGAGATTGTCTTGACCAGGACCACACCCCTAAATGCATTGAAGCATCTGCCATGTGATTGGTTGATTAGATAATTGCATTAATGAGAAATTGAACAGGTGTTCCTAATAATCCTTTAGGTGAGTGTATGTATGTATGTATGTATGTATGTATGTAGTGTATGTATGTATGTATGTATGTATGTATGTATGTATGTATGTATGTGTGTATGTATGTATGTATGTATGTATATGCATACAGTATATATGACTAGAAAGTTTCAAAATAACAGCATTTATCTGAAATAGAAAGCTTTTGTAGCATAATACACTACCGTTTAAAAGTTTGGGGTCAGTAAGAGTTTTAATATTCTATATATTAATGAGTGAGGATGCATTAAAGTGATCAAAAGTGAAATTTATAATGTTACAAAGCTTTCTATTTTAGATAAATGCTGTTCTTTTGAACTTTCTATTAATCAAAGTATCCTGAAAAACTGTTTTCAACATTGATAATCATAAATGTGTTTTGAGCAGCAAATCATCATATTAGAATGATTCCTGAAGGATCATGTGACACTGAAGACTGGAGTAATGATGATAAATTCAGCTTTGATCACAGGAATAAAATTATTATTTTAAATTGCAAATATTTCGCAATATTACTGTTTTGCTATATTATGGATCAAATAAATGCAGGCTTGGTGAGAAGAGAATATTCCTTCACAATTCCACCCAGTTTCTGTCTTTTCCAGGGTGTTTCCTGTGGCTTCTAACTGAGAGATTGGTCCATTAGAAGATGCCTTTGTCTTCACATTATAAACTCATTCAGTCTTTCTCACCCTCTCCACTCTCCAGACCCTCCACAAAGATCCCGCCACACTGTGGAAGCACCCAGTATCGTCTTTTATAACGGTCTTGACCGAACATCACAGACCGCAGGGAATGAGACGCCTCAAACAGCTTCCGACGGATCTGAGTCTGTTGCTGTAAGAGACAAAGGTAAAAATCAATAAGACAGGTTTATCCATTTCATATCTTCACTGAAAATATTTGCTGTGTGTTTGGAAAGGTGCAAGTGAATCTGTCATTCTAGCACACATTTATTATAATACATTTATGTAAAGCAAGTATAGGCCTGTTATCCTCCTGGGGCCCAGCTATTCATTTTTGTCCTCTGCAGAGGACATTTGTTTTTAATTAATTTAATGAGATTTTGCCTGTGGTGTCTTGCCTTCATTTTCTTAATAACCGATTCCTCTACAGATTTTTGTTCTATATTTCTTATGCTCCATGAATTTCAGTTGGTGCAGTGTCTCGTGTTAGGTGAAGCTAATGGAACAATGTGTTTAGTGGAACAAGTGGAACATGTGTAAAAATGGAACATAAAATGAATAAACTAGTGGAACAATGTGTCGACACATGAAGCAATGAATGGAACAAATGGAATGGTGTGTTTGGAGCAGAAGAAGTGGAAGAAATGCTTAACACGGTTTCCTGTTTGGAACACGCGGAACAAATGGGGCGGTGTGTTTGGTGGAACAAATGAAACAATGTCTTCAAGGAAACTAATGGAACGGATTCACATAGTTTCTTGTTCCATTTGTTGTAGTGT